>PQWD01009742.1:0-48482 GCA_019425675.1 Leucinodes orbonalis | reverse complement strand
CTACACCAAGTCCTCCAGGTTCGATCCCGGGCATTACAAATATTTGTGTGCATGAACATGTCTGCTTGCAATGGTCTGGTTTTTCTATGTATTATTGTTATGTATGTTTTACAAAATAAATATATAAGTATGTTGATTAGTTGTTTGTACAAGCTCCTCGCTTAATATGGGACAAGATGTCATTGTGTGAATGACAGTGTATATTAATTTATTATTTATTTATTAAGATTATTATTATTAATGAATAATAATAATCTTAATAAATTGTTATTTGGAAAAACGAGCAGTCGATTCATCTGATGGTAAGTGATACACATGATAAGCCAGTCGCAAGAACAAAGGAGCAACAAAAATCGTCCTGTACCATCTATTTCTAATAGCTCCAGTAACGCACTGGCCGTAATGGATGGCCACCTTAAACTTACAAGCGATAAATTACTAGGGTTGTCAAATAATGATCCAATTATTCCCGTCTTTATTGATAGGACAATTTATGTCGATACATGATGAAGTGGTTTGACCGAGGAATTCATGAGCGCATACCGAACATACATCACATAATAACTTTAACGATTGCAACTAGTCTTACATTTATGAAAATTTATCAATTTTTCATCGCATCGAATTGGAAATTCCATCCATACCACCTTGATGAATGGAAGACCTCTACCTCTATTTATATTTAGTGACCCATTAGGTGTTGCGGTTGAGAGGTCGACTGCAACATCAAGGGTTACGGGTTCGGTCCCCGGGCAGTACAAACATTTGTGAGCATGAACATGTCTGTTTGTAATGGTCTGGGTGTTTTCTATGTATAATATGTATGTATTTAAAAAAAAAAATATAAGAATGTTTATCGTTGTTTAGTACCAATAATACAGGCTTCACGCTTAAGTTGGGGCTAGATGGCGCTGTGTGAATGTCAGTAGATATTTATTTATTCTATGCTTAAGTCGAAACTTTTTACCACGTATAACAAAACTGTGGAATCAGTTACCATCTGAAGTATTCCCTGAGCGATACGATAAATACCTTACTTTTTTTTCATTACATCTCCAGTGCAGATCTCAGTCTTTGCAAATAAGATATGTGCTACTACTTCAGTATTTATTTTTTATTATTTTGTTTGGGTAGGCAAACGAGTAGACGAATCACCAGATAAATCAAACACACGAACTTACAGCACCCTACGGGAACAAGAACCAATAACTTTTTATGACTTAAATGTTTTGATTTAATATTTTTAAACCCTTATTCATAAAGACATTAAAATAATCAGTGTTAATTGTTCAGGCGATGGGTGGTCAGCTAATTTATCAATGAACGTTTTATTATTAGAGTTCCTTGGCCGTCATTGAATAAATTATTAAAAAATATATATATAATACGCAACTTCTAACGAGTACCATAAGAGGCGTTCGAGAGGCAAAATTTTTCAGAGAACGAGTAGCAGTGTTGGTTGGTGTGTAACGTGTGTATTTACAAAAAAAAATAGAATATCAGTTAGTTTATATATTTTTTTACTACTACTTAGTAGTTAATATTTGGGCTAGATGGATTGTTCGCAAATGGTTATTAACATTGTAATCATAAACTCTATATATCTATTATTGTCTTATAAACTATGGCTTAGAAATCCACAGCTTTCCTCTTGACTTGAGGGAATTAAATGGAAAGTAAAGAACAATGGGTACATATTTAATATATGTTATAATAAAGTCACCGTTTACTTTTATAAATAAATAATTATTTTCATAGCGCCCTTCTCTACCTCGCCGAATCAGACTTGACCGGTTTTAACTATATGTTTGCACTGTCCCGACACTAATATCAGGTTTGCCAGGAATTATTACCATGAACAGCTGTAATTTGCCACAATCGCTGCTCTGCTTTTATTAAAACAGTGTGGGTGTTCGTCGCAAGAGGTGATGTCCTCACGTACTCCTTTTGTTGTTTGGATACTTCCTGAAATTTTTATATGTAATACAAGTTTAGTATACAACCAACAAAAAAATAATAAACTTGTGCCTTTCCCCCCATCCTCTAAAATAGGGGGGGGGGGATAAGTTTATATGAGACTCACTATTTTTTTAAATTAGGTCATGAAAGTTTAAGTTAGGTCATAAAATATACACTAAAAATGCCTAGCACCTTAGAAAAGAACTGAAATCCCACCAAAAACATTTCACTTTCACATTTCATGTAAAATGTTGCCAAGACGACCACATAAGGTTTGTTTTGTGAGGATATCAGATCTCATGTAAAAAAAAGCTTTTGAATATACACCGACCCTTACTTCAACAAATTTATATATTAGTAAATATATGTGCTTTGGCTTTCGACTGCAACACGAAGGGTTCTGGGTTCAATCCCCGGGCAGTACAAACATTTGTGTGCATGAACATGTCTGTTTGCAATGGTCTGGGTCTTTTCTATGTATAATATGTATATATATAATACCGTTGTTTAGTACCCATAATACAGACTTCACGCTTAACTTGGGGCTAGATGGCGTTGTGTGAATGTCAGTGGATATTTATTTATTTATTTGGCTGTCTTGATATTTATTTCTGATCATAAACTGAAGATACCTCCACGATGGTAACGTAACGGCGAAGCCATAATAGCCATGAGATGTGGTATCTTTTCACAGGGCAAACCTCACGTGGTCGTCTTGGCAATATTTTACATGAAATGTTTTGGGGAAATTTTACTATCTAGTTTTATCACAGAAGATAATAATTACTAATCGAATACCGGTGTACGCATATATTACAACACTTGAAATCGCAAGGATACGAGTAAAAATCTTATCTTACGATGTCGCGTATATCGGCGTGCCAGCTTGTAATTGCGAATCGCATCAGTTTTACATATTCATGAGATGACGTGTGTAATGCTTCGGTATCAGCCTCTAACGACCGAAAGTAATTGAAAAGCGATTCCTTATGAATATTGGCCGCATCCGTTGAACGCAGCCCGCGCCACCCAAGTGTCCAGTCCGTACAACTGTTGCTCTCCCGATGTTTGGAGCCATGTAATTTCCCATAAGTAGTCCCTAATTTCGGCTAAATTAATTGAGATATTTCCTAAATTGCTTCGTTGACGCAAATTGCAAAAGAAATTGGTGGTTCCGTGGTTAATTTAATAAGGCTCTGCTGGACATACTTGCTGTTTCAGTGTGAGGTGAATGAGTGTTAAACCTATGTATTATTCAAATTACACTTATACTTGCACTCTTGGGCCAGTTACCTTTTTACTGATAATCCAACCCTTCATCCATGCAATTAATTGTTTTCTTGAATCTAGTTCGAATTCAAGCAAATATGTACCTGTGTTTATCATTATTTAAATGACAATATTTACGCTTTTAAATTAGCTTAAATTTTGTTCAAACATATCTATAGGTATAGGTTGTTTTGATGACTAGTTATAAATACTTAGTTCACGAATCATACCTACCTGATTCAATCGTAATCAGGTTATGCGTATCTATACTAATATTATAAAGCTGAAGAGTTTGTTTGTTTGAACGCGCTAATCTCAGGAACTACTGGTCCGATTTGAAAAATTCTTTCAGTGTTAGATAGTTCATTTATCGAGGAAGGCTATAGGCTATTTATCATCACGCTACAAGCAATAGAAGCGAAGCAGCAATGAAGAATATTTCAAAATCCGGGGGGAAATTTTCTTACTTGGAGATTCCGCTGCGTACGCTGCGTAAACGATTAAAGTTTCGCAAAAGTCATGTATCAGAGTATTGTTACCCTTTTAAAAGTCTACAAAAAAGTCCGCGACAGCATATGTCTATCTTTTAAGTTTAGCCCTATAACATTTTTTATTTTTTATGAAATAATGCATCATTTAACGAAGCTATTTTCATAAATATGATATCAATCCTTATCCAAATGAATTTTTTATCTATAATCTAATCTAATCTATAAATTTCATTTTAAACGATGATGAGATATCGCAGTTTTAACTCACCTATATAAACGAAGTAGCGGGTTAAAGAGAGCGCTAGGCCAAAGTAACTATTCCACGCGGACGAAGTCGCACGTAAAAGCTAGTACTTGATATATTGACAGGAATACATGCGACATTCCGGATTAATCTTCCGTTCTTTTTCACTGGAACCGGTAGTACGGCATGTTTGAAATTTGTTAGACCGAATGTGGGCCATCATTCGGCAAGCTCGTGTAGGCATCATATTGCATATAAATTGGAGTTGTCAGACGAGTTACGGGCGCCGAGGTCTGATGGACGGCTCGTTACAGAGGTCGTTGGTTGCTCCTTGTCATTCTTATATATATTTTTTTGCGTATGGACCGATGGCGGCCAATTAATCAGTGTTATGACGCGTGACACGACGTAATGAGAGCTGGAGGACGGTCGTATGCAAATTGTAGCCGTTCGCGGCGTTGATTACGCCTTGGTTGACGCTAATTGAAATGGATATGCTTTACAAAGGGCTCAGTTTGTGTTGTTTTTGTTTATTGTGCAGTTATTGGCGTTTATTTGTGATGGTGGTATTTTAACACATCTTAGTTTCTTTAACTAAGAACGATGTTTTCCCGCTAGATTTTCTTTAAGTAGAACTAGAGGGACTTCAGAAAGCGGTATAGCTGTGGTCAGTTTCTGGAAGGTCGTATCTGAAATGGTGACTCTAAGAAGCAGAAGAGGAAGTTTCTTTAGAGTTTACAGTAATTACTGTGTACATATACTTAAATTAATAAAATTCCAAATTAGAATTGCTATTATGGAATTTAGCAACGATAATCATGCTTATTTTGATTCATATTTACTTACGAGTCAAAGAACCTTCATTGAACTAAAAAGTTGTCAACAAAAACAAGTTAGTTAATTTAGTTATTTTAGGATTCAAGAATGCGGTATTTTTTGTAAGCAGTTAGTCATGCATGGCTTCTGAAAACGATTTAGAAAGACAAACAAGGAGATCACGTCCCCATAATTGTCAACCGTTTGTTTTTAGTGTGGTTTTGTATGAATCTGAGCTGGTGGTCTAAAGTAGGTTTTTTGTAAATCCCGATCAGTTCGTATCGACTTCAAGTGGTCGCAGAGGTCCCCTGTATCAGTGTTTGACCACCATGGCATAGAAATTTGCAGTATTCGTGGATTTGCTTGAGATCATTGTGTTTTCTAAGAAGCCACAGAAGAATTTGCCACCCAGGAACTAATGATACCTTTGCGAAACTGCGGGAATATTAACGACGTAATCAGTAATACCGCTGTATTTTAATAAGTTCATAAAATTGTCGTGTTTGATGACTATAATTATGTAATGATGTGAATACCCTGGAATGTGCAGGTTCCAAACTCACCACGTACCAATGTCGTTACAAAATTATATGTACGTTTATCCAACGCTCTTACGGTGAAGGAAATCATCATGAAAAAACCTGCGCATGCAAACGAAGAAATCCAACATGAAAAAACCTGCGCATGCCAACGAAGAAATCCAAACGTTGTGCGTGAAGTCGGCCAATCCGCACTAGGCCAGCGTGGACTATAGTCTATACACCCTTTACGGGTAGGCTCGTGCCCTTGGTGGGACCATGATTTTTAAACTAAAGGTTATAAATCTGTGGTGGGGACATACAATGGGCTGATGATAATGTGATAAATAACAGATACACACATATTCATTTCATTTCCGTAATAATTTTCCTATATTCATATTATAATGTGAACAGTTTCTTTTATTACTGTCTAATTTCATTAACAAAAGATTGCCTTAAAACGTGATTATACTCGTATACCTTAACAATTTACGTATTAATGGGTATAGCCAATGCTTCTTATAAGATTGTTTTTAGATAATAAACCCAGTGTTAACAGTCCCCATTTTATAAAGATGTCGGCAATAAACCAATTACGTGGCAAGGACAGCTTTAAAAGTTGACAACAGAAACCATCTGTTAATAAGACATTACTTGTGGAAAGATGATATACATAATGTTGGATGGAGTCGGGGTGGTCCGACTTTGGGACCTCTTAATAATGGTAATTTAAACCAACCCTAATTGAGGACCTCCGGTTTTGAACAGATAATTTCTATAACCTACATGCGTAATTTGTAATATTTGTGTATTCATTATTATTGCGCGTAGCATATGGTTTACGAACACATTCAGGATATACTTACTTTTTAGATACCTATTTATCTGGGGGCACGGCAGTGCCACCGCCAAGACGAGCCGAGCGCACTACCTACCCTTTCAGCGTTTTTAGAAGTCTCATAGGGTTGGTTTCCGATTTACGAGATAGTTCATATCCTCACGTCATGATGCCAATATTAGATTTATAAAACAAACAAAGTCTCAAATGAATAGCTCTAATACTTTAGATTTAATTGATATCAAAAATATACCGATTTCGTCACTGACACACTGATGATCATCAAAATGTTTGGCTATTTTGTGAAGTGTTGGAAAGCTAAAATAAATCATCCTATATTTATATGAGTTTCAACATTTTACATATAATTTAAACCATGTGATCGGGCAGCATTCTTGGCATCAAGGTTCCAAATTACCTTTCTACATTATTGATATTAATTTTACATTTGCGCGTTCCGTCTTCGGACAGCTTTTCAATAAATAGGTACCTAAATTAATTGATTAATTAATGTACCGTTCTAACTTTATAACATAAGATTGTTTAGCATGTAATCAAGGTTATGCATTTTAATCTGATACCATTATACGTTCTCCAATGGAAACTCATCCAAAAAAGCTACATAATATATCTTGACCATCGCAATTAAAACGTCTTCCTACCTTGGGTTCTTATAATTGCAAAATTACTTTTTTCCCATTTCCCCATGCATTTTTCGATGTCGCTGTCAAAGAAAATTATCAATACGAAGACGTTTCTATCGTGCAAGCAGTAATATGGAGTTGTACGTAAACACTTATGTAATTACAATGGTAATTTTGGTGGAATCAAGACATCAGGTTGCAAAATTTAAACATTGGCATGTGTAGCGGTGGTCCAGGGGCTCGCGGCGGTCACGTGTTAGACAATAAGAAGAACCTCTGCACAACCACCCACGATGTGCCGGCGCACGCGCACGTGCTCACGTCACCGATTGGCAGGCCCGCCTCATCTTACTCAAGGTCAAATAAATAATTTTCAGCTTGCAAAAGGGCTTTTTGTTATTCTAGTATTTCTTCGGCGCAGTTTTAGTTCATATTATGATTTTATACCTCGGTAGTATGGTCAGTAAGTAAATGATAAATGAACAAGGTAAGTTTAATTGACTTATGACTTTTGTACTATAGATACATTGGCAGCGTTTAAATGATAAAAATGATAACAGAGTATATATTTTTAAGGCTTTCGTATTTACTGAGATGTTATGTCTCAATTCGAGTATTGGAAAGACCCAAAAAAAGAGAAGTGTATCGGTACTTGATACAATAATAAATCAGATTTATACCAAGAAAACGTGTGAATAGAAGACAGATACATAGAAAAAGAATATATTTTTATTAGGTAAGTAAGTATCAAGACTAAAGTTGATTAACTTAGCTTTAGTTAGCTGACATCATTATTGAATGGCCCTGTTAAAATTTATTGATTGATGAATTTGAAAGGTGAATAAGTGAATGCAACTTTTTATAATTACTAACGTCTCGAGTCTTTAATCTAAACATCTTATTTTAAATACGAGTATATCCTATGTATGCTTCTGAATTTAATTTGTAAATTTTAATACACTGAACATTCTAAACTTAGATGTCAAAATGTTGTGTTAAGCAATATTTTACAAGTTAAATTATTATCTTCATCAGTATAATATCCTTATTAACGAATTTAGAAATTCAATTATTAACTATCCAGTGTTCGATTTGTGAAATAAGATTTCGCGATAAGGTTTTTTATGTTTGCGAGATAGAAGAGCACAGGTTAATTGCGTTAGTTATAGAATAGTGGCGACTGGCGATACTAAAGCCACAATTCAGCCTTAATTATCCGCTTGTCTGTCTGAGGGCTTCATTATCGATTTTATCTCTATCACAAAGCGTAGTTAGTTTCAGACGAACATGCCTTCAATATGTCTGACGATGCACAAAGAAAGAATCGTATCTTGAGGGGCATTAATCGTTCCAATTACGGTTGCACGCTCCCTGATCGGAAGGCTGCTATACTTTCAAATTAATTGAATTGATTAACCAATTCAGTTTAGCACAATTCAGTTTTTGTTCACATCTCGTTGGGGCGGATTGTAGCGACCGTTTCGGGCATGCCTACCGCAATAGTTTAATTAGGCTGTGTCGGATTGTTCGTATAAATATCCCGGTGTCGAGTCTTCTCCGCTTGAGGTGTAGTTTTTTCACATTCCACGGATGCTTGTACGGCTTCAGTTGGAGCGGTATATCGATACTCGTAGCGTGTAATCGAATTGACGCCAATATTTGAAAAAAGATAAATGTTCGTGGCCATTTACGTCCCGTGTGCAGTATCGCTTGACGCAGTAAAGATACGCTTGCTCTGTAATTTATTGCAGCTCCATATTGAATTTAACGTTTTAAATTGACACCAAATGTGTCACGGGAGTAATTTATATAACGATATTTATTTCAAATTCAATACGTGATTGAATTTCAGTGGTTGCTGTTGACAGTTTAAATTCTTAGAGTTAATGTGCTTACCAGTTTGTAATATGGGTTTACTACTTCTGCAGCCATAAGGGCTAGCGCGATAAGATGCCGTTCAGGCAAAGTTTAGTTAATTAATGATCGGTCATCAGAAGTCATCATGATTTTGAAGATACGGTAACACGCGTACATGCACGTTGGTTAAGGCTACCAGTGCTACCACCACCAATCTGTGTGTTCATGGTGAATTATGACCAAATCTCGTCATACCCACAGTATGGGTTGATCATGATCTTTAATATAGTGATACCCATTCGATACTTATACCTAAACAGCTTAGAGCACTACTACACTTAGGGCTTACTTCACGATAGTAAAGCTAGAAGCTAAGTAGTTTTTCTAAAATCTTTTTGTTGGAGATAGCAATCTTATAAAAGGATATAGTTACTGACAGAGCGTTCTGTTCTCTTCTTGATGTTTCGTCTCCAACGGCACCCGTATGGTGAAGTGCTAATTGCATTCTAATGCGTCGTCACCTCATGACTCTGCCGCTACTACACGAAATACCTATACTCAAACTCAAAAGGCGTCGGCACATACCCTCACCATCAAAGTATAGCGCGCGCCATTTTTTGCAATGGCACTTTATTTTACGGGCTTGTTTTGAGTAGTTAGTGTTAATAGGTCGAGTCTGCGCAATCGTTACTTAGGGAGACGCCTGCGCGCGCGTCGCGACATTTCGATGCTTAATTACCTCGCGTTAATGCGCGCCGTCGAATAAAAGGGCCAGGCGGAATTTTATCGGTGCTGTCGGCCACCGTTGCCTTCAAATTACGCTTAAAGCTTTGCACTTTAAGTGTCCTGATTTTAAAATCACGAGAAAGCAGGGCGTTAAATTTCGCTAATATAGAATTAATTGGACTTATGAGAGTTTTCCTGGAAATTCGTTTGAAGTTTATGCTTATTTTTACAAAATGCTTGTATAATGTTACGGCAGTAACTTTAGTTTTCTCACGAATAACATGATTTTATCCCTGAAAAGAACAACGAGCTCCATTGCGGGTTCAGAAACTTAATAAACTTGTGAACTACTTGAACATGAAAAATGACACAGAACTTCCTTCACAACAAGGGATATTATGAAACTGGAGTTTGTATAAAGGTATGGATATGGATGTATGTTTGTTTTTTAAAACAATGATCTAAATGAAATGAAATTTGAAAAAAATTGCCTGTACTGCAAAATAAAACAAAGATTATATAATATACTCGAATTCTCAAGAGAGCGGATTAACTTAGCAGGTTCAACCGCGACGCGCTGCTAGTTTAAGCATGAAAATCGTCTCATGGTTAAAATAAAATAATACAATGTTTTGATATAAAAAAGTGTGGTCTTCATAAAATTTCAAAATAAAACTCCGGTTTATGGTAAACCAACATTGTATGTTATCATGATTGTTAAAAAGGCTATCGTTATTGGGTTTTATCGAGCCCTTTTTCTTAAGAGGCCATTAATATTGAAGCGCGTTTTCTATATTTAAAATTATTTTTGGTATGCACTGCTGTTATTTTCATATTTTTTGTTTTACTGTTGAAGCAGTCTTCGTGTGTCAGTAAATATTATAGAAATAGAAACATAAATAAATACCTGGTATATTCATTTATATTAGTTATAATTATTCTGCGTCGATATATAGGCAGTCAATAATAGCTTATAGTGTACGGAACTTATTGTCGTTTTACACTTTTCAGAATTATGTCTATTATACAATATTTTACGGCGACTGTACACGATCTGCCATTAGGCATATTTGGTTTTTCGTAAGCATGATGTCGATGTGTATAATATGTAGGTACAGTTCACAAAGTCCACTGTGTGCTGTTTCTCAGTTAAGTGTACACCGAGCGGGCAACACTAGGGCGGCGGGGGCAGATCCCGTCACGAGCAAAGAACGGTTTCATAATTACAGAACCGCTCGCGTCTCGTCGTGCCTCGTGCGATACATCATGCCAAATGTTAAGGGGGACGACATATTTCTATTAAGTTAATTAATATAATATTGTTGGTTACGCTGTTTGATTGAATTACGATCTTGATGCGTTTTTGTTTAACTTTAGACAAAATGACATAGGTACAATGTAGTTTTTGTTAAGTAACATTTTGGTAATATACCGCGAAACCCCAAAAGAAAATCTAATCGGTAGTCTTGGAGCCAAGAATCCATGAATGAGTAAGGTAATTGTAGCATGGTAGCAAAAAATTGGGATGGGCATTGTCTGCAAGAACATTTGGTGGTCATCAGGCGACGCCTCGAAGACATGCAGTCAATATGAACACAATCTTAAAAGATTAGATTAGCTCAGAAAGCGAAGACTCCATAAGTGAGATATAAAATGACATAAGTGATTTCGCTTCTATTAAATGCAATTACCTTTTTTCCCTTGCTAAGCCCGGCGAAGGTTGGTTAAGATGTTTTGTTTCCTTTGAGCTCATGCGTGAAGTTCCAAAGATGTTCTAAAAAATTTTTTGCAGAATTTTGTGTATTTTTGAAACAATTATATTAATCCACGTGGCCTTAAGCGTTAAGGAAATGAAAAGTAATATAGGTTCTTACATATTTCACCCCATAATAGCGAACTATGTGCATTCAGAAAATTATACTAATAAATCATCTGACTGGACAGTAAATATATAACTAAATCAATTTAAAAACCTTTATATTTTTAGCAGATACCGACGGAACATTGAAGGTTGTTTTAAATAAATACCGTGAGCCTTTACCTTAAACACCTATATGGTCAGCCTCGAGGTATGCACGTACCTCGCTTTGGGAACTTCCATGAAAATTGTAACTGTTAACAGACAGCTGGTATTCGCACAAATAATGCAAGTGTTAAAGACTGCAGTCGAAAATGTCAACTAAACGTTACGGTATTTTCCAAACAAAAAATTGCCATAATCATATAATTAATCAAACTACAAGTTTGGTAGCAAATCGTTTTGCTTCACGTCAATCTTTACACATTGACTACCGTACATTTGCTACAGAATGAGTACCATGTTAGATTTATCTTCCCCATAGCTTAGCCATATGGGACGATCTGTCCCTGCAGAACGAAATTATAGGCTGCTGCGGTAGTTGTGTGGTAAGTAAACTCTTGAAATAGTATTTTCGTGGTAGTTCAATAATTCTAATAGACACGGACTGCAAGGTACATGGTACAGCTACGGCTAGTTAGAACTAATCGAACGAAAGTAATAACGATGACCTCTTAACTCTTTATAAATTAATAAGTTAAGAACACACTTAGTTAAAACATACTCTCCTACTCCGATTTGGTGATAATTTGATTTGTTGAAATCTTCAATTACGTAAAAAAAGATTTCTGTCTAGCTCTGGCTATGAGTTGCGTTATCAAGTGACGACCCCTTTGGTGTTGCTGTTGAGACGTCGACTGCAACACCAAGGGTTCCGCGTTCGATCCCCGGGCAGTATAAATTTGTGTGCATGAACATGTCTGTTTGTAATGGTCTGGGTATTTTCTATGTATAATATGTATGTATATAAGTATGTTTATCCGTTGTTTAGTACTCATAAGACAGGCTTCACGCTTAACTTGGGGCTAGATGGCGCTGTGTGAATGTCAGTGGATATTTATTTATTATTATTGAATATTTAATTAGGTTCGTTGAGTGGACAAAGGAAATATGCCATGAACCACTATATGTGGCATGATTTTATGGTCTTTAATTCTCTCGTAGACTAATTTTACGTATTGTACTTTTGTAATTAACTTATAAATATTCACTGTATAATGTCAATTCAATGACATGTTATGGAACATGAAGAAAATATGTTTACATGTTTTTTTACATTAAAATTAATCAGTTGTGTTATCAGTGCAATTAAAATACCATGATATGAAGACTTAGAGTAGGATGTTGAGTATTAACTAATAAATTATTGGCTATAAATTATATTTTAAAAAATATGAGTTGCTGCCTCCGAGGCTGCTTGCTGCGTATTCCCTATTTATGGACACGGTAGAAAAATCAAGCATAGGTCACTATTTAGCCACAGTAAAGAGCAATGTTAATTAATGCAGCTTTTACAAGTTATTTATAACGTATAACTAAGTGTAGCCTCAGTCATTGAGTACCTACAGCCTTGCCATCAGTCATATAGTTCAAGAATAAATTAAAATATAAATATGTAATATCTTTTAGAGCCTCGAGCTACGTAGGTAATCCGTATGCTACGTTGTTCATCGTGATCTTAAAACTATCCGTTTATAATGCAGAACTTGCTATTACTATTTAACTAAATACAAATGTAGATATAACTACGTTTTTTGTACTTATACTAAACCACTTAAATTAGTGATATTTGCAATAATTTGAAAAACAAAAATATATATTTTGTAAAGATAAGCTTTCACCATTTTAGCAGCCTTAACAGTTGTATTACCACTGATATTCGTAGCCGAAAAAAAATAAAAAAATCATTGTCTGACACGGATCTATGTTAAAGTATTCCAGGGGGGTTACCGCCATCACTTAAAATTGTTTTACAATAATAATACTTCGTCTTTTCTGTACAAATATTATAACAATACTGTTTTAAGAGATTGCGGCAACCCCCAGGATTTCATACATAAAGTTTAACATGGTTACTGGATATTCATAAGTGCCTTCCTCGGCCTAAAGTAAATAAATGATTTTTGCATTCGAAGTTGGAAAAATACACCCTAATAAATAAATAAACAAATACAGAATAAATATAAATAACATTTTTATTAAGATCCATGGTTTGGTCTGGATTTGAATTAAGTACTACATTGATCCGATTTTAGTAGAATATTGTCTTACGTTAAAATTGATGTTGCAAAAGGTATCCCTGAAGGACCGGAATTTCGCATGAATACTTTTAATGAGAACTTGACTAAAAGTTTTTACATTGTTACTTGTGTTATCAGTGAAGATCTTACTTTTTTCCAGACTATTTACTGTTCGTGCAAATGCGCATTAAGTTGTGTACAATGTTATTTCCGACGATAACATTTTATCTTTAAACGTTATCAAAACAAACTGAAACCAAACAAACAAAATAAGACAACAGGTCAGTTTTGATTCTCTGAATTTGGTCATTAGTCTTTTGAAACACTGTGATATTTTCCTGATACAATTCAATTCGAATCCCAGACATACTTTAAGCATTACATCTATCGCATGTTTTGGTTGTCAATCATTACTTAATAACTCACAATCATAGCTATCTTAAACTGTAATATATTCCGAGGCTCAGTACATTATCGAAGTAATTCCGATCAATACCAACCTAATTGAGCAAAAATTTATGCTTGCATTAACCATTAAAAACATCTGTCCGACCTTTTTTCTTTTCGCCCTATTTCAGTAGGCATTAAATAACTAGAGGTCGAGTACTGTAGGTGCTATTTAGCCCGCAAGGTGGCGCGGGCCGCTTCGTGACTTACCGAGACGCGCGCGCGCAAATAAAACAACGTGACCGGCCGCCTTAAAAAATGTTAAAATAAATAAAATGCACACGTCGAGGCTTATCTGTGCAGCGAGGACAGGCGAAGGGCGCCCGCTCACTTGATGCTTCAATGCACATTAACTATATGCTAACATTGTTGTAGTTTTTGCGTTCAATAGTTCAAAACTCCACATAATTATTTCTTATTATTTATACTCAGTCTTTAACGGTGTTTCTAATCGATTACGGAATTCTTAAATTACCTCTATCGATATTCATATCCCTTCTTTCAGGAAAATAATAAAGTATATTTTCTTGTCTTATGAGTTATGATGATAAATGATAATATAATATAGGTATAATGTATATATAATTAACATGCCTTCATATGCATTCCGAACTTTATAATATATTTGGTTCCCCATCAGTCCGAGTAGAGTGTCCGTGGCTCAATGGTAAGGACTGTTGTCTCCCTACCTTGAGGGTGCGGGCTCAAAACCCGCCACGTGCCAATGTATTGTCGAAATTATATGAACGTTTATCCGACGCTTTTTCGGTGAAGAAAAACATCTTGACGAAACCTGCGCACGCCTAAGAAGAAATTCAAGGGTTGTGTGTGAAGTTGGCCAATCCGCACTTGGCCCGCGTGGACGACTAAGGCCTATACACCCGATACGGGTAGGCTCATGCCCCTCGGTGGAGACGTATTATGAGTTGATGATGATGATCCATCCGATAAGCGAATTTGCTTGACTTGCGCGATCATTTGTCGATCTTGCTGCTCGTTACACGATTGAGCTTTGAAAAAAATAATAAATCGTAATTTATTATAATTACTTTTAAGTATTTCAGTGTGCGGTGCGTATTTGTGGCGTGTGCCCGGGGCAGGTGCGCTCGGCGACCGGACTCGGCCGCCCCCGCGCCATGCGCTGCCTTCACGAGCCCAAGGTGCTTCTACTGCCTACCCAAGGCACTGTGCTCTCATGGTTTCAATATAAACAATCTACGGAGTAAAATGGGCACTTAAGCATCTTGTACGCACCAGTACCTCACTCGTGTACTTTGAGTTTTTTAATGCAAAATATGCTGTTTCAAACTTTGACGTCATTAAGTAGGCAAAGGATATGTCGGAAGATGTGTAAAGTTGTTTAATAAGGAATAGATGATTCAGCCTAGAAGAAACTTACTTATCAATATGAGGTTATTATCTACGTAGGTAAATACGAAAATGGAATCTAATAGTTTCTCTTTTTGTCGCAGTAATAAAAAGCCGCATCTTATAATGATAGAAAAACATGAAGCATTTATGGTTAACGTGAAAATCTGATTTGAGTCAAGAAAACATCTGCCCACAAGATGGACTGATAACCTAAGGAAGGTTGCAAATAGTAAGGCAAATAGCTTCCGATCGGTGGGAGTGAAAGTTATTGAAGGAGGCCTTTGTTCAGTAGCGGAAATCTTAAAAACGTATTTTATAAATAAAAATAACGTTAACCGATGTGTCATATAAAGTAGCATTAATTTTGCAAACTAGCTACATACGAAAAGTTTGCATATGTAGACACCAGATACTTTGTACAAGTAAAAAATAAATTACTAAACGTGCTGTTTTCGTTCTGCAGAGTGGTAAAACACGTAGCCAGGGGAAATGTATGGTAGCTGCCAACAAGAAAGTTTAAGGTACATTCTTATTTTTTATATTCAGTAAGTACTAAGCTCTTTGAGAAACAAAAAATCTTCCGTGTATTGAAAAAAAAAACTTTGTAACGGCGCATGAGCACGTAACAAGTGGGATAATTACGTGCACACGCAGATGATATTGTAATGAGTACCGTGTGCCGCGAATAATGACTGCAAATGGGAGCCCTCTCTTACTCGTGTCACATCATAACGAATTGCATTTTTTTATTGCCAATACACAATGCCGAGTGCATTCTTTCATCGCTGTCGGAGTTACGGGCGCGGTCACTAAGTGGCGTACGCAGTGACTTGCGAATTCGCTGCCTTTTTAAATCGAGGGACCACTGAGGCATACCCTTTTAAAAGTAATGATGTTAAGAATAATGGTGAAGCGCGAGCTCGTATCGGAATGACTGGTGTTACTCCGGTTTAGTTGGTGTAGCGCGCATTTTCATTTATGTTTTGCATTCAGACGGAGACAGATTTAAAGTGACTTAAAAGGACAACCTCTTCGATTTAAATTTGCTCTGCTGATATTGTTTTTAATATTCTTTTTGGTGAAGAAAGTAAAAAAAAAGGTCGCGTATACATGTTATAGGTAATATGGTGTTGTTCGACACTTAGAATGACTGTTCATAAATACTAATTTCAAGTGTTTATGTGTGATAAGTAATATTGGAAAATATATGAAAAAGATATAATAAATTGAAGTAAAAGACTGAGCCACCTGTTGCTTACTTGATTCTGATAATCCGGTTTTTTATGTTAAAAGTGTATAGGACGGTCCGGACGTTCGCCTGATGGTAAGTGATACGCCAGACCATGACAGAGCGACATTAAAGGAGACCAACAACTGATAGACAGTTATTATTCTCCATCAATACCGCACTGCGTCCATCACCCGAGACAACAGATTTTAGGTCTCTTATACCCTGTAATTTCACTAGCTACAGTGCCCTCATCCCGAAATACGAAAGTGCATAACACTCCCGTTTCATGGGATGATATCTTGCACTGCGGTGACCTACCTAGACGACTCAGTATCGAGTCTACCACCTAGTGAAGTTTCCCCCTTTGTAGGGTGTGTGGTGCTCTACAAAATACCCTATGTGGTGATTATTCTTTGCAATATAATGACAGACTTCATGCCAATTGATCTATTAAAGGTCTTAGCAAGTCTACGTTTTCGCCAGCTTAGGAGAAGCAGCCTTACAAAATCCTTAAATAATCTTACAAAATGAACATAAAAAAAAATTCTGGTCTCTTTTCTAGAGACCAAAAAACTTGTATGTTTAGTCGTCAACGAGAAAAAAACCTTACAAATTATTGTTTGTGCGAAATTATTGTTCAGTGAAATGTTCGAGTCCTGAATCTGTGGATGTTGGTTAGTTCGCTGAACTTACTTTGTTATTCCAAAGAACTTGAAGCTCAATTCTTTTGCTCAATTACATCCATCTATTTATTAATTTCGAATATTTTTTGACATAGAAACACATTTTTAATATAGCCACAGATAAAATAATATATTATATATTCATAGGTTTGTGTAAGCACGCGTTTAAAAAATCTGAACATCACGCAAGGCACTCTATAGCCGAGTTAGCTTGGGCGCGAAATTATTAAATATAAAAAAACTTATATATCGAATGAATGGTCACCCCACATCGAAACATCGACCTTCCTACAGCTCCGTTTGTTTTTTCATTCGCAAAACTGTCTTATTTAAGTTAATTAAGTGAAGTATAAGTTCGTGACTAGTACTGTGGGAGAGCGGCGCTGGCGCATATCTCGAGAAACGTGACGCTGGCTGACTGGACCTCTTTATGTCATATGTGAGTTTCACTCTCAGCCATGAGAACCTTTTTGTATTTATTCTGTAGCAATATTTAACACTCCTTGCTAGCATATTAACTTAAATTTAAAAAGCAACTACCCATGGTGTTAACGGTGACATACAGTTTGACTTTATATCTACCAAGCAAAATTAATAAAATCTGATTCGGTTGCAGAACCTTTGTTAATTTAATCTTTTAAATTGCATGTTATATATTTATAAACTAACTTCGACTAAAGGCTATCATTGCCAGGCTGCTTCCCCTAATGGCATTAATGAGTGGTTTGAAACTGGTACAAACGCACTAGGTAGCTTTTGAAATGACTATTATCAGAAGGAGATGCTTCCTACAGTACAGTTCGGAGGGATTGCTCATACCAATAAAGCGTTAAAATATGTACATTTTATATTAGAATATCTCAAAGGCACAAGTAATTTGATAAGGTGATTTAAAAAATTGTCGTTTTAAAAAACAGCCATTTTTTTAATACGAACCCTCAACCCTAAATAAGATACAATAAGCATAATAAAAACGTGGCAGAAATCCGTTTGCTCTCTTGTTGTTTTATAGGTAATAAAAATTACCTTAACAAAAATGGAATTAAGTCGTAAAAAGGCAATGTTTACTTTTATGGTTTTAATTTGTCATTAAAGAAATTGAGCCGATGAATTTGCATTCTGCTGTTAATTTTATATTTTCTGAGATTATTTTTTCGTAATGCGTCCGTTATTTTTTGTCATATTTAACATTCATGCCGATTAACCAAACTGTTATTGATAAGCACAGGTTTCCATGAGTTGCCCGTTTATTTTTCGTACCGCGAGTCTCAGTCCTGTGACTTATGGCTGCTTCGACTGGTCTTATTACAGTTATTATACGCCCGGGCCACGAATTGTACAATAACTCCGAGACGCGAACATTTTTTATTGACGCGCCTTCCCTCGGGAGATGCCGTAATACGCCACGGCGACCGCTCATTTGCTTTGGCCCACTTTTTAATAAGATGCCTGGAATAAAAATGTATGAGTCGATAAAATGCCGCTAAATCGTCAGTTGTATTCCTTGCGAACAGTATGTTTTCAGTATGAATAGGTTGACATCGCCATATGGACTTCATTTGCTAAACCAAGACATTTTGCATACTTTGTTTGTCATTTTTTATAAAGCATTTACAATAAAAAATCATCAATCATATTTAATTTTGAATATTTGTGTCTCTAATTATTAACATTTTTTTATTTTTATTTCCGTGCGCGCTTTATCTATAAAAAAACTTTTTAAGAGTTCACTTCCGTACGGCATACAACCGTTTACAAAATAAATGCTATTAAGTTTCGCAATAAATAAAATCCATTTAGCGTAGGCAGATGAAAAAGTGAAAGGGAAGTTAACACGTGCGGTGTTACCTAATATGTGCATCTCAATATATCTATTTACTTCTTTAGGACCTAAAACTAAAAGGTAAATCTACCGTAACATTACTACTTTGTTTTGTTATAAGATTTAAGTTTCAAAACACTTACACAATAATTTGCAAATAGATGGTTTAGTCGATTTAATGGACATGCCGATTTCACGCTAGATTGTCTGAATTTATTAAAAGTACGGTGTTACGACTTTTTTAAATATGATTTTGACGATATTTTAAATTTCATATATCTACTTTGTTCACCGCTACTCAATCAAGGATATGCGGATAAGAAAAATGCCACGTGCGCTCGGAAATAAAATTCATTTAATTAAAACGACGGTAGATTAGTCAATCGAATATTGAATTTTTAGCATAATTTAATTCCTATTACTTGCCAAAAGAGCTTACATAATATGTACTTTCTTTAAGTATTGTATCATTATATAATCAGTCTAAAATAAACAAAATATGTCATGATCAACGGGACAGTACATTAGAAGTTCAAAATTTTAGAGTATCAAATACATAGTATAGAGCACGCGCAACGAAGTGAGAACAGTAGGCACGGGTGAGAACAACACGACTTGTAGTCGTAGTTTAGTGCTAGCAAAGTGCGTTTCTTCGGAGATAATTTTCTTTTTTACGCTTTAAAAACAAACAAAATTAATATCCGGTATTACTTTTCATCGCCAAGTCGATTTTCATTCTTATTTTTTTAATTATACAAATACGCATCTTGGGTCTCCGCGGGGGTGAAGCAGACGCGAGAGGCGGGCACGCTCAGACCTTCCCGCGCACCCCTTCCCCTGCCCAAACCCGTAGTGATGTACGCGAGAAACACTAGAGTCGATATTTGTATATTTTTTAATATAGGCAATGAGTAATAAATATTAATTTATTTGAGTTTTAAAAATTACATAAATGTAATACACAATTTTTATGCACAATTATTTATTGTAAATATTTTTGTGTTAATACAGTGTTTTATGAAGTATTTAAATTGTTTTTTTTTTCAAAGTACTTTTATAAATTTTAAATGCAAAGTACGGAATATTGCGATATCACGCATCCACTGCTTTAATATTTTGAAGAATTTTAATATGTACAATGTAAATATCCCCATGGCTTTACTGCGTGGGAAGGCCTGTTCCCTGCTGTGGGATGTAATAGTAATAGGCTAAATGCAAAAATCCATAATTATAATAAATTAATAATGAAAGAAAGATCACATGCATAGGCATAAGCTATGGTATTATGTAGATTCGGGCTGAATATAATTTATAAATATAATTCTATATATTCTTTCATAACATAACCATTTATGAAACAATACACCCGTCACTATGACCAACACGAATTTAAAGTACATTGAATGTAAAGTGATAAATATTTATCGAAATAATGATGGGCAAGTGCGCTTGCTCTTATTATGACAAATATTACTATAATTAATAATCTTACTATTTATTATTTATTTTATTAATACTCGAAGGGTTAAAAGCAAATCATTAGCCACATACACAATGTTTAGTATCATATTATCATACCATTCAGCTGTATTTATCGACAACTGCGCTTGCGGCGCACAAATGTCCAACCCTATTTATCATGTATCTATCAATATACTAGCTATAGTTCTCCTGCCTACGCTGTGCATTGAGTATCTGGTACGCTATGCGCGCTCTATACCTAGTTATATATACTCTAAGTTCAAAATTCTTAGTAAATTATGTCTGGGTGCCACGAACACGGAGGTAGTTGCTTTAACAAACCCCTAAAAGAAATGTCAACTTTACAGTACAAAATTACTAAAACGTATTAAATAAATTCCTGTCAAAAAATATTATGAATTTTATTTCAAGTACTTCCACTGACACTCGTTTAACTGCCATATAACGCTTTGCAGACGAACCGAATTATATGGCGCGAGTTTGCGCTGCGGTTGTGCGAATAGGCAGCCGCGTAAAGGCGCACAGGCAGGGTTGACTATAGCCAGTTCTTAATCAGAACTCATTCATTATAGCCGAATTGGCTGAAGGGGCTTGATTCAGCAGCGTTTGTTCACGTATGTTTATGCACGGTGTACATACGAGAAGAATTAGAATATTTGGTCTAAGGTGACCTGGCGCATACTTATCAATTTCCCTTTTTTCTGCCCTTAAAAATAGCTGCATATGATATTGGCAAATAGTACTAGATAGATATTGTATGTTTGTTTTTAAAATAGATCGATGAATGTAATTTTAACGCATCTGATAACGAAGATCTATCATTAAAAAACTATTGAATCTGTGGGAACTATAAAAAACTATCGAATCTTTGGAACTCCGAGCTATTTGTTGTTTTAATTTAAACCATGTCTCATTTCGTTCACATTGAAAGATGACAAGTAGGGCAAGTTAGGGCGATATCACGTTATGCCTGCGGATGCTTATCTAAGTAATGATCACGTCGTAGGAGAAATTGAAAACATTTTGCTTTGCTGTTTAGTACCCTGTCCCAAAACATGTCAAGTGCTTTAAATAAGAATAATATTTTATACATAGCCCCCAAGAAGAAAAAGAAAATTTTGTTTAAATGACAGCCCTATAGGCTGACCGTCGCATCAGTTACGCCTTTCAAGCAAACCTTACATTGTATTAGGAAATTCTGCATTCTTTCGAATAGAGCCCACAAATTTTCTTATGAAGTAGGCAGGAACAAAAAATATAATACGATTAGTTATTTTTTCGTCTCTGTGAAACGTACTTTATGAAGATAAAAAAGCAACTGGTGAAGTGATTAGTTTAGTATAGAAAAAAATATCTGTTGATTAGAAACAAATTCCTTTTGACCAGTTTCAATTATGATTATGGAGAAAACTTCAAGAAAAAGCATTGGTCACAGTAGGAAGAGTACAAACAATGGAATTCCTTTAGCATTTCTTTGGAGCCTTCAAATAAATTAATCAGTATTAATGCCTATCTTGTATTAAGTTTTACCTATTTTTTAAAATCTATACAAAAGGCCTCGCAGTATTACAGATTTCTGTAAAACTTAAGCATAAGGAAATAAATCTATTTTAGTCACACTTAAAATAGGTTCATAAGTCAAGACCATTAAAAAATATCCGTAGACTAGATTAGCAAAAAAATATCGTTTAGCTTTCAGTTCGAACTTCCACGACGATACTTGACATCGAAGGCGTTTCGGATAATTATTATTAGCAGATACTCGTAGATAGAGCCTCATCCGCACTATAGAGTCACTGCAAAAAACCCGAGAAAAATAACATAATGATTAAAGAATACGTGTGTAATCTAAAGGTTTTCCAATATTATGCACCTCACAAATAACTAAAATGCTCCTCTTTATACCATCACCGTAGATAAGTGAAGCGAAGTCATCGCAAATAACAAGTAATGGCGTCATTACATTTAGATGAAGATAATTCAGTGAGTGCGGGACGCAGGGTCTGCATAATAATTTGAGGCCATAATGAGTGGGTGCAAACTTTGTTACCGCACCAAGGACTACTGCGCTGCACGACTTCGCATTGATTATTTAATTTTATTGTTCAACACAAACAATAAGGCTTTGAGAGTATGCAGGGCTTTTGCGCATCTAACGTAGATAAATTCTAGTTTGATTGTTTTTTATGTGAAATTTCCGTACACTCTAAAAGAAATAGTAAACTATGTCTATCCTACATCATGTAATTTATTATCAGTTGGAAACTTTTATTATTCTCAGAATTGGTAAAACACAA
This sequence comes from Leucinodes orbonalis, assembly GCA_019425675.1. Classification (NCBI taxonomy): domain Eukaryota; kingdom Metazoa; phylum Arthropoda; class Insecta; order Lepidoptera; family Crambidae; genus Leucinodes; species Leucinodes orbonalis. Next base: position 25,686 of record PQWD01009742.1, on the reverse strand, counting down.
TCATTTTCTAAATGGGGGAAGCCTATGTCCGGCAGTGGACTGCGATAGGTTGAATTGATAGAATGAAATTTTTAACTGTCGTTGATGGGATGGAAAATTCTAGTGGTGAGCTTCGTAAAGGTATTTCATCAAATTCCTATTTACATACATATATTGTGTATAGTATGTGAACAAGGACACCTTTGGGTTATCTTAAATAACAAAGTCAAAGGATGGTACTCATTAACTAAATTTTAATAAATACACATTTAATCATTCAGTTGTACGTACAATTTAAATATTGTAACAGGACTAGATCGCCCTCAACAAAATGTACCAAAACTTGATTTAGTTTTTTTGGCAGGCTACCAGAGCTTTGTACGGTATACGACATCATCAAAGATGAAGTTAACCTAGGCCTCAAGATGATGGCCGGATGGATGGAGTTCTTCAGGTCCACAAATACCCATTTAAAAAAACATTATCTTGTTAATGTATGCTATTAAGTATGTACGTGCCATCACGATCGGTTGTGTATCAATCTACCTTAGCAGATGCTACTGGTATTAGCATCGGAAGATTGGAGTTTAATACTATGGAACTTGGTCGGAAATAAGACCTCAGCGTTGGATGAAAGCTTTGTAATAATCGTATCATCTTGGAAATTATCCTCAGCTGCCTACTTCGACATAAGTAGGGATGGCCAAAACCAATCAACTGTGTAGTAAAACTTTGATTTTTACAATACTGATAAAGTTGTGAGTTTGATCAGCACATTTCATTCCAATGACAAAATCTTTATAATAAATTATTTTTAAATTGTATGTAAATACCACATTTTCCAAGCCGGTGGTAGAGTGACAAATAAAAATTATTTCATACTTTTTATAGGTAGGTTAGGTTAAGTTAGATTTTAGTATATTATTATTTACTTACTACAATTTAAGGTCAAGCTCGTTCGCTTTTTTACTTATTAATTACTAGTTTTTCTTACTATAAATAGGCTAAAGGTCACATTGTTACTGATTCCAAGTATATTTGCAGTCATTCGGTTACTCTCCCCACTTTCACTCCTCACAACTTTTAAACGGCTCAACCGATTTTCATCAAACATGTCTAAGAACACTCGCACATAAGTCACCTTTAATACAAAAAAAACTAAATTGAAATCACTACATGCGTTCGGGAGTTATGATGCCACAGACAGACAGACAGACACGTCAAACTTATAACACCCCTCTTTTTGCGTCGAGGGTTAAAAACCACAATAATTGAAAATTACAAGTATCTGTAAAAGATTATTTTAATAAAAGATTTAGTTAGAATTTAAGTTGACTCTTAAGTTTGAAGCATTAAGCCTAAACGTGCTTAAAGTTAAATACATCAGGAAAACCTAACTCCGAAATTCTATTGTAGATGCTTCTTTAGTCTTACGCACTTTATAACTTAGTAAAGCGCGACAGCCGACGACGGTAACTGATTCGTAAGTATGTGTACAGAGCAAACGTGCACTATGAGAACTGTTTGCCCTCCGGGCTTGAAATAGGTCCAATGCGACCCAAGGACTGAGCATATTTACTTTCACGTGACTGCGTGAAAACCGTTCACTTTCTATTTTTACTTTGAGGTAATTTCCGACGGTGATATGTAAAATTAGGGTTTTGCTTGATTCAACGTATTTAAGTCGAATGTGTTGAACATAGGCCTGACTTAACCGCACCAGACAACCGTTTTTTTGGTATCCTACCCTTCACTTCACCGGCTTACCTACTTCTATCAGAGTAGGGTAGTATTCAATTAATATGTTGACGGTATTACTCGTATACTACTGTATTTATAATTATTTTTGTTAATTCAAACAAGCCTGATTTTATGACTACTGTTGTAAATTTAATGCAATATATACTGTTGTAAATATAATGCTATATTATTTATATAATATTCACCTATTGTGTAGTAGTCACCTATTGTGTAGTAGTGCGTCGGTGGCTCAGTGGTGTGGACTGTCGCCTTCCTACCGGGAGGGCTGAGGTTCAAATCCCGACACGTACCAATGTATTTTCGAATTTTCGAAAATATATGTACGTTATCCGACGCTTTTACGGTGAAGGAAAACATCGTGTGGAAACCTTCATGCACGCCTGCGAAGAGATTCGAAGGTTATGTGTGAAGTCGTCCAATCCGCACTGGGCCCACGTGGACGACTAAGGCCTAATCACCCTATACGGATAGGCTCGTGCCCCTCGGTGGGGACGTTTAATGAGCTACTACTACACATCATCAGATGTGTAGTAGTAGCCTTTCTTCATGAGGACTCTTAAAACTGGTGAATATTTTGTGGTATTTTATTCAAGAACTTTAAGGAAAAATTGGTTACAGTGAAACTACCTGTGCTGACTTGATAAATACAAAATATATTTATCCATAAAAAAATAAATCAAAAAGATTGTTAGGTGGTAACAATATCGAATTACTACAAATTATTTTTGTCACTTTGTATGGTCCCAGATCACGAATGAGATTAGGTGTAAAAAAAGGTTCAACACAATCTGGTCGCACGGGTGAATTGAGAGGCAGCATCTAATTCCCGGGCGGGCGTTGCGGCACGATCTCGCATAAATTAGTGCCCTCGATGTTACGCGGCGGGACCGAGCCCTATGGCTATGGTAGCCGCGTGTGGCAAACAAAAAGTATATGAACTCTAGTCTATGGTCAGAACCGCGTTAGGGCTACCAACACCAAAATTCCATGAGAGAATACTCGACTGCTTGTATTATCGTCTATGGTCTAAAGGTCAGAGCGTAGATTTAAGATTGCTGCGTTCTCCTGGGGTCGTAGGTTCGAATTGTACGAGGGTGAAGGTGAAAGTTATTTGCACCATTTTCTCAGTTTGAATGGGACATTAGTCTCAATCACCTGATTGTTTGATAAGTAAGACGATCAATCAATCTGTCTCCGTTTCAAAATTAAGTGTGTCTGATGGTGTGGTTGCGAATAACACCTGCTGATGCTGAGTGACCTGCGCACGCGACGCCGACGGCTCACGCGTTAGAGTGTTTGCCTTAGGCGTGTGTTACGTAAAGATAAGATCCCACCAAAACATTTTTTTAAAAACTAACCAAGTCTTGAACTGTTTCTTTATGTGTCTAGATAAAGTCGTACCCAGTCTAGGAATCCTTACTGTGATTTCTTTATACTATAGTTAGAGAGAAAGAAGAAAGAAAGAAAAAACATTTATTTAACCACAAAATTGTACAATAACATAACAAGGACAATACAATAAAACAATTCAAAAAGAGAAATAAAAAAAAAGAAAAACATAACATGAATTAAAACTTTTTGGTCAAAAGGCCCTGTCTCAGCTTATGCTGCCGTGTAGTTAATGTTGTGGACTCTTGATCAATCGCTCATCAATGCCGCACTGCGCTGATACCTGAGACAGTAGATGTTAGGTCTCTTACTAATAAACATTAGTTTTATGTTCCAGTCGTGTATATTAGCATCATTATTTACTCATCTCATTAAAACTTTATGTTACTTCATTATGGAGGCTGTCATAAGTAACTAATTACCCATAAACCATTTTCCCATCTGGGAATGTAATTAACAGTATAAATTGCGTTATAAATTGCAAGCAATGCACATACGTCACGATCGCAACGATTTTGTATTGAGGTGAACACTATACATACTTATAATACTCTATTATATTGTAAGATATGGATACACTCGTTGCTCAGTGCCCATAGGTGGCGATGACTTATCATGAGATAAACCTTTAAACTTACAATAGTTTGCCTAAGGGATTTTTGTAGTAAATACTTACTCTAAGCCTTTTTCATACAATAAAACCTAAACTAAAATTTATATATACGTATTTATGCCGTATTATGTCATCCACGCGGGCCCAGTGCGGCTTGGCTTCACGCACAACCTTTGAATCTCTTCGCAGGAGTGCGCAGGTTTCCTCCTCACGATGTTTTCCTTCACCGCAAGAGCATCGGATAAAGTACATGTACGTTCGGAAATTCGAAAACACATTGGTAAGTAGCGGGATTTGAACCTCAGCCCTTCCGGTGGGAGGGCAACAGTAGGTATACACCATTCAGCCACCGACGCTTTAAACCTGATTTTTTTTTAAAGCTGCTGCACACGTAAAGTGCAAGTAATTCTATCGCCAGAGATAGATAAACACTACATAGCTCACTCTGCAGTATTGAAGGAAATATAACAGTCAATATTTTGCATCAACCCTGCGCCCGTCATCCGAGTTGAAAAACAGATGTAAGCTACAGCTACACTCATCCCGAAACACGAAATTCATAACACTCCTATTTTACGGGACGATATCTGGCACTGCGGTGTTGCCTAACGAGTCGAATTAGAATCTACTCTATCATCTAGTCTCTTCAACCTATCGCAGTCCACTGCTGGACATAGGTCTCCCCTATTTTACGCCAGATATCCCGGTCCTCCGCTTTTCTTATCCAGCCTCCATCAGCAACCTTTCGTAAGTCGACCATCGGGCCGGAGGGCGTCCTACGCTACGCATGACGCGGTCTCCAGAACTCGTCTGCTCCAACGGCCATCGGTTCTGCGACATAAGTGTCACTTCAACTACCACCTAGTAAAAAGGGGTATTTCAATATTACAAACCGACACTACAATAAAGTAGAGAGTAGTATGTATAGAGTATAGATTGAGCAGTCCATGTACGTGTATAGTGTAGTGGGGCGCGGGGGCGGCGCGGGTCAGCGCGGCCGTGAGAACGCGCGCGCGCCGGCGGTTCCCAGCCACGCGCCGCCCGCGCCCAGCGCGCGACCGCGTACACACGCTGCTTACTACGGACTTTGGCATTTTATATTATTATTTAAAAAGTACTGAAGAAACCTTCTTTTAAGTCTGGCTGCTTCGTGGAATAGTCACCTACGGCTGACGGCGTCCATTGAAAGTACAATAAATCGTGCAATTTAGTTCCAATTAATCAAAACTATAGTTTTGGCCAATCATTAACCGTCAAAGGCGACTTAAAGCTTCAGAAACTTTATTGTGGAAAGGGTTCCTGGCGATAAACGGATTAAATGTCAAACTTTTTTGTGTCAGGTATAAATGAGCTCTGACCAATATTGAAGGACCTATATTGATACAATATAGGTCCTTAAAGATGGGTTAATTTGTGGGTACATATGGTCTGACATCCCTCAACGACGTGATCTATATTAATGGGCGAAATTATTAATGGTTATACATAGAAAAGGTATCCTTAATGAAATATTTATATTATTATACAAGATGTTGTTAGTTCCACACTCCACATGCGGTGTGCACAGAAGAGCCGTGCGAGGTCGTCGCGGTCGCGCGCCGCTCCCCGCCTGACTTCGTGGGACGACGCCGCCACACTAGGGTTACCTCTTACTTTACTATATTAAACAGGCCGTGATAGTTCACTGACGAACTTAGCCCCCTTCACTATAGTGTAATGTTCTTCCATAATATCTACGCTTGGCAGGCATGTAGGTAGCTAGCTGTACCTATTAAATAATATTTAATAATAAGGTGTCCTGTAAGAGTGAACGTGTTATCCCTAAGCACCTATTACGGCACCTACGAGAAGAAAAATGATAATGGTATGTTAACCTGCCATCACCTCATTACTTCCACGAACACCCGCAACCTAACAGACATGTTTTAGTGAAATGTAATGCTTTATTTACCAAACAAAATGCTGATTTACTATAATACTGCCGATCTGACGGTTCAGGCCAGAGCTGGAACTCGGCGCCGCGCTAGTCAAATGTACGTTGACAGATAGATCAACGGTCATTCTTCATGCACCATGAGACTTTGAGGTTGACTAAGGACCTAGGATGCATGTCTAATGTGAGCTAATTCAGTTCTTATAACTTTTGAGAGGATATTGCAGATGGGAGGCCTACAACTCTAGAAAGGGCTCAGTCAATGATCGCGTTGCTGTATTTAAGCTTTAAATGAGTTGCAAGTTTTAGCTTGAATTCCAATATATAAATTTGCCTTTTCGATGAACTAATCTCAATTTTAAATATTTCATTTTTAACAGGGCGTTAGTGCTCTCTCCTAGATTTAAAGCCTACTTGTCATAATCTACATGCTCGGCAGACGGTTTGGAGATTGCTGTATCTATCTATTTAAGGTTAGGTGGACTGAAAGAACCGCCTCTTACAGCATTCACGAGAATAGTAGGGATGGTAACAATTGTATTGTAATCACCCACATCTACCCACAAACGTTTTCATACACACATGTCTTTATCATCAGCTGATTAAAGGCCCCTACCAAGGGGCAACAAGCCTTCCCGTATAGGGTGTATAAACATAAGCCGTCCACGCGGGCCCAGTGCGGATTGGCCGACTTCCCACACAACCTTTGAATTTCGCAGATTTCCTCACGATGTTGTCCTTCACCTTAACAGAATCGGATAACGTACATATTATTTCGAAAATTCGAAACACATTCTACACTACTCTTATTCAAATGTAATTCTTTGTTTTAAACAAAATATACCAACTATTATACTGACCAATCTGACGGTTCAGAAATGGAACTCACCGGCGCGGATCGAATGTATGTTGACGGGCCTCCAACATCTGGGGACACGGCAGTGCCCCCGCCAAGTAAGCGCGAAGCAGACACTGCCGTACCATCCTTTACGGGATCCATTTCGCCGCATTTTCAGGCCCCAATTTGAGAACCTTTGGATAATACCAGAGTGCTGAAATTTTCGTCATCTAGTAGGATATAATAATCTACTTTAAATCCAAAATTTTAAGTCTGTAGGTCATTTAGTTCCGACGTTAAGGGAAAGCAAAGTTTCGCATTTTCGACAGATAGATACTCACTCACTCACTCACTCATGATCATCAAATAGAACTAATACTTCCCATTAACTCAGAGAGCTGAAATTCGGTACAGAGTTAGGGTTTAATGGCTACATAAAGGTAAAACTATAAAAACTTGGATAATCGAAGATCTGGAGTACCTGGTGACCCTGCTTAGATAACAAAATCTCAAAATAGAACTAGTACTTCCCATTAACTCAGAGAAATGAAATTTGGTACAGAGTAGAGTTTAATGGCTACTAAAGAAAACTATAAAACTTGGATAATCGAAGATCTGGAGTACCTGGTGACCCTACTTAGATAACAAAATAGCCCAGCCAAACTGTAAGAGATCGACATACCGCCTTTAAACAATATATATTCAACATGGTGAGCCGCTTTATCCGATGTCAAAACTCGGGGGCACGGTAGTGCCCCCGCCAAGTCGAGCGCGCTAGACCAATACAAACAGACATGTTCATGCAAACAATATACAACTATTTACTATATTTAAATAAGTACTGCCCGGGATCGAACCCGGTACTCTGGTGTAGTAGCCGACGAATGAAGTCATGGATAAGAATGGGTCTTCAATTCCTTTCAAGTTTCTACAAAAAGAAGTGAAATCCCACTAAAAACATTCTGTAAAAAATCTAGCCAAGTCTCGATGGAGTTGCTTGATTATCTCTAAAAAGTAATTAAATCAAGACAAAGACGTGCCAACTCTAAGGTTCCTTACTGCGATTATTTTATTATTATGGGTTGTGTGACTTGGCCGTTGAACATTCTTTATACGTTAGTGGCTTTATCACGCCTACAATTGACGGGCTATTGAATCACCGTTTTCCAAGTGGCAAATTTGTATCGTCAATGGGTAGCGGTTCTGGCGACAAATAGTGCAATGGTGTCATGGAGCACCTGGTTTTGTATCCTTGTATACTCTTCAACGGCCAAGTCACACAACATTAACCATAAAATAAAAGTAATGCAGTAAGGAACCTTAGACTTAGCACGTCTTTGTCTTGATTTCATTACTTTTTAAAGATAATCAAGCAGCTCCATCGAGACTTGGCTAGATTTTTTACAGAATGTTTTTGGTGGGATTTGTTATTCTACAACCAACAAACCGTGAAAGACGGACGTTGACTTGGGACATCACATAATAACTATGTAATATGACGACCTATGATATAAATTAAAATACTATAACTTTGAAGGTTGGGGTATCCTTTGTGCAATTCATAAAATGAAGTTGAACTTTTGCCACCCCTGGAGCCACTCTCGGCTATAAGCACACCTTCACAAGTAATTGAACGATGGATTATAAATCACTGATACGCCGAAGAAACTACCAAGAATATCAGCAGTAGTTAAGAGTGGTGCGAAATTCCAGATACGATGGGTAATAGTTTATAGTTTATTTGTATGGTGGGATATAAAATGGCTGATGCGAGAATGTAACCCCCGGGAATACAATATATGAGTTCGTATTTATGGGTAACTCAGTCTTTTCTATTTTTTAAAGTAAATGTTAACTAAAGTAACCGTGATTTCTTTGAGTTATATCTACAATTTAGCAATAAATGTATGGTCGGATCGGGGATTAGGTATGTAGTGAATTATATATTGAATAATGAAGTGGTGCCGACATATAATTATTCAAGCTTAGAATTCCGTTAAAAGACTGCACGTTGTTTTTAAATTAAAAATATATGGTTAACTGAGAACTGTAATAGAAACCATAGTAAGAATCAAATTTTTAACCTTTAAAAATACTAGTGAACTGCAGCAACATTTATTGGAAGTACAACGTTTTGTAAAATGTTGGTACGGTAGACACACATCATCATTGAGTTGAAATAGGCTTAATGCTGTACTCCAGTAAAATAAATATATAAAACATATTATTTATTTCGGAATAAATTCCATATCCTGTTAGTACCAACAATGATCTTAAAAAGTTATGTCCGATTACTAAAAATAATTCTACCATTTTACTCCCAAGGAAGGCTTTTATGAACATCAGATTAAGCAATCACCGGTTCGGAATATATTTCGCGTTGTAACGAACCCTACAAAAACCTATAATCTTAAGGAATATTTTGAAATGGCCAAAGCCAACAGTAGGTATCTACTAGATGAATATTAAGTATAATTGCCACAATCTTTAAAAGCAAAGTTATGATGAATGCATTTAAAATAAATTGTGTTTCTGTAGAAATATAATGATTTTCTCTTGTGTCCCGCTTCGTTGTCCTCATTACTAAAGCTCGTGATTCTGTGTCGTGAAACTAAGTTCTGCCTGATAGAGTTACGCCATTTATTAGTGTCATTAGCAGCGTGAAGTTCGACGTGTGTTAAATTGTGATATAATAGATACTTCAGTGTTTGAAGCAGTTACCAAAATGAATTTGTTGGGCCTACGTGAAGTAACTTGGTGTTCTATGTTGAGATTGCATAAAAAAATTGTACTTCGAAATATACTGTTTAATTATCTAAAAATACGATATTCCCTATGATTCGTAATGACTTCGTATACTTCGTACATAAATATAAAAATAATCATAAATGTAATGCCAATTTTAGGTAGGAGCCTGTATTATAGATACTAAATTACTACTTATTATGTAAAAACTCTCTTATTATGTATATTAGAACACCTAGACCAATTCTATGTGACTATAACTCTTAAAAATAAAAACTAGTAAAAGAAAGTTTAGGTAAAGCCCATAACAGGAGTCCCATTTATGTAATTTATATTGCACGAAAACAAGACTATGCGCAATTTGTACAAGTATGTGCTGCTACAATACGCTGTTGAACTTCAAGCATCATTACATTCATTACTCTTGATGGCTTCGAGAATAATGACTGTACTTTGATAAAACTTAATAAATTCATACCTGCTGCAACAAAGATAGTTTCTCATAATCAACCGCTATCAAGGGTACAAGGGCCATTCGTGTTCTTTTGTAATAACTCGAGCATACACATTTTTTATGAAGGGGAACCGTCCACAGAAAACCCTTTGCAATCCGAAAAGAATGTTATGAAGTTTCCCACGAGTGTGTGGTGTGTATTATCCAGATAATGGCTACAAGACACCGCCGGAGCTTTTTGCGAAGCGCCTGCAACGCCCGCTCTGGGAGGAACTTTTAAATTAGCCAATTTTTAAATATTTCATTTTTTGCCAGCGCAACAACAAACGTTTGCGTTTACGAGGGCGCAATCTCGGACCTCAATTAGCTCATAAAGTCCATGTTATTAACCTCAATATATATTTAATAATTAAATGCTCTCACGATTGTTAAAAAACAAAAATAATATATTGATAATTTGCATCCATTACGTTAAAAAAGATGTTATTTTTGTCATAATTCAAGTAGTGCTCTGGGTAAAAGGAAAGCAATGTTATAGCTGCTGTAACTACAATTACATTATTACCGCTTCTGCATAGGCAACACGCAAATCAAAGAGGCCTGTGCCGAACTGATTGAGGTAGCATTTATTGAAATGTTTTATTCCACTTAAAACACTGGGTTTATTATTTAATTGGTTAACATTAGTAGGTAGCTCTGCAGAATAAATGTGCATACTTTCCTCCGGCAGGCTAGCCTACGCAGAATGAATTTGTAATTACCAACACCCAGATAAAGGTTTTGTATGTAATACAGAAATTGTGCAGAAATTGAGTCACGTCAACTCATGTACTGACATGACTGCAGTCATGAAAATGTCCACTGCTGAACGAAGACCTCTAGCAGTTGCCATCCGTGCTACCCGCCACCTTAACCAGGTCATCCGTCCATCTGGCAGGGGGTCGCCTACGCTTCGTTTTCTGTTACGCGGACGCCACTCGAGAACCTTTCTGCCCCATCGGCCATCGGTCCTACGCACTATGTGCCCTGCCCACTGCCACTTTAACTTGCTTATCCTATAATAATCTATATAATTTCATATATTACCAAAATTCAGGATTTAAGAGAGGTAATACTTGATCGTTTTATGTTGTTGTTAAAGGCAGTAATAAGAGGCATAAGTTTAAATTAAGTTTAATTCAAGCGTTTCTATTATCTTTAAAGAAACGAGCTTTTAAGCTTACTCTTACTTCATGTAGTGTAAATCCTTTGTGAAAACTGAAAGCTTCCAGCTTCTGGGCACGAATATCATCGACCCGAAACTTTGGTTTATTTTTGAATCCGACTCAACACCAACTTCAACTGCCTCCGTGGTCTGGGTTTTAAATATTTGTGTGGGGATGCGGGTTCGAATCCCGCGTTGTGACCGTATATTGATATAAATTACTTTGTGCAATGTTTCGTAGTTTGATTAGAACATTGCAGGCCAAATCAGCTAATTGTCTGAAAAGAAAGTTGAATCCGTACTTTGGAGGGCACTGATGTTCATCGGTGGAAATCTGGGGGCTAGCTCTGAGGGAGATGATATTGATAGCCGCTACTAACTTGACGCGCTCTTTCTTACGCCATGTTCGACTTTTGTGGAGACACGGGTAGCCGGATGAACATAAAACTTATCTTACCAGCAATAACTTCCCAAACTCTACATTTTAGTTAAAATATACATTTTGGCTACACTATATATAATATTATCTTCACCTTAGTCAAAATATACATTTTGAAAATATAAATTCTTGACTACAGTCTATAGTCCGCCGTTTTACTAACCTAGTAAGTTGGTTTGTCCCCTCATCAAGCACTTTATACATCGCTACTATAAAATGCAAAGTAAAATTAGGTCATATTCCCATAAAAAAGGTTTTTAAGAACCATCCCTATCCAAATTATTATAATAGAAGTAAACACTAACCGATCTTATTCATGGTACGTAGTGCGCGCGGCGCACGTACTAAGCGCACGCCAAGATGCAATCTGTATGCTTTATGCGCCTGCGCGGCGGCAAGCTTTATCCTGCGCGAGCCTTGATTGGGGCGTTATATAAAACATGCAATACTCGAGCTCGGGGAATATAAATTTCGCCAAGTTGCGATCCACCTCATTATACTATCTGTTCATGGAGGACAAAAATAAGTCGTAAACCAATTAAAACACCGCCTTTATTCTCAAGAAAATAATGAATGTGATAGGCACAGATCTACTCGCAGGCTTGTGCCCGAGGTAAAGAAAAGCAAAAGTTTAAAAACTCTATGAAAAAATCGTCAATTGTGTTTGTTTCGGAAACCGTCAGTTCACAGTTATTGCTCATATAGAACAAGTCAACGGAAGAACTCAAAAAATAGTTCGTATAAATGAGTAGTAGTCTGCGCACGTATCGCGTGGAGCACCACATCTCAGTTAATTTACTTGCCATCCCGCACGATAATGTAAAATATCGTGAACTCACCCGACCGTCTTAAGGGCACATGAAATATAATCGCATTCGTGATGCTTGTACGTGTAAGTCACGTGGCGGGCTCGTGCGAGGTCAACATAAACAAAAAAGAAACGCTCAGCACGAAATTAAGCAAGTCGAGTCCGCAAAAACACGCTACCTGCGCTTCGACGTTTTAGGACCTTATTATAAAAGCCGCCGCCGCCTCTGGACCATCTAAACAAAACGATGCATCACCCGTCACTGAAAGAGACCTCCATACCACACTGCTTGCGTAGGAATGAAACAACAAATGCCTTCTAAGCCAAGGGTTATGTCAAAGCGGTCGGTAGCTGAAACAAGTTATTTAAATTTGGTGGTCGGGACGCTACACCCACATTCGTCTGCCCTGAGCGAACAGCGTCCTTTACCTATAATTTGTTTGAAAAACGTCAGGTATGTTTGATTGATTGGATGGGCTATCATCAAATCGAATATATGGGTTCAGTGATTGCAATGTATTCATTAGAACAGTTGGTTGAAAACTTAAATTCCGTGATCACTGCATATTTTTTATTATTATATAATTAGCTAAGTATATTGAGCTAGTTGCCTATGACTATACTATTGACTCCAAAGAGAGACCACATAGTAGGCACATGCTTATTTGTAATATGGAGCTATGATATACGCTGTTTCTAAGACAATAAGTTTTACTAATAAGTATGGCCTCAGAATATTCTGAGGGTATGGCGCAAAATAAGAGAAATACACACAGCGCCATCTAGCCCCAAACTAAGCATTAACTTGTAATATGGGTTCTAAACAACAGATAAACATACGTATGTACTTTTGTAAATACAAACATATTATACATACAAACACTCAAACCAATACAAACAGACATATTCATGAACACAAATGTTTGTATTGGCCGGGTATTGAACCTGAAGCCATTAGTGTAGTAGCCGACGTCTCGACTCGTCTAAAAGCAGACGACCCTATACATGGTCTCTCAACAAAAAGCTTGTACATTTATGCAAACACTTATAATTTTAATCTCTCACGTATATACAAGGCAAAACTGAAGTCCTCAGTATAATGCTCAAGACATTCTAATCTATTAATTACCGGAATATCAATCAAAAAAAATATTAAGCTGAGAACATTGCGCGCGGGCGTGTGCGGGCGAGTGCGTACCGGCGTGCAGAGGCTCATTTATGCAAAATAGGCTGTAATTCAATTTTCGCTTTTAAACACGCCAAGTGCTTTATGCTTCAATACGGTTACACATGGACAGATATAATTCTGTTACACAAGCCACCTGGAGATTAAGTACCGCATATGCTCCGGTGTATTAATTTGATGCTGTTTTATAAAGACACTTCTGAATAAAAACTAACGATAATAGGGTCGGACTGGCAAATTTATCTTTTTAAAAATTTATCTTTTCCGCTGCATTGTCACTTTTTTCTGTAAAAATATATGATATAAATAGTCTTACAGCTGCTTCGCATTTTAGTACATTTAAAGGTATAGGTAACAGTGGCATCTGCCTCCGAGCGGAATTTTAAAGCACTCCCATATAGCGACAACTTAAGTGGCTGAAATCGTGCATCTTCTTTATATGGATACGCAAATTCAACTTTTCAAACGAGCCATTTCAATGACAATGATTGACTTTTAAATGGGTTTAAACGCCGGGCAAATCGGCGTATCTTTCAATGTTGGTTTGCGTTTCGACAAGTCCCTGGCGAGTGGTAGCGCGTCACGTAGGGACTGGTATCGGTTCAATTACTCATATTGTAACTTAAAAACATGCCGATTTCATAACGAAAAACGTACTACCAACTAAGAAACGATGCAAGTGGTGGGCAATTTGTTTGGATTACACGGTGGATGAATGGGACGGTCGGCATGCGAGAGCGCGCCCCGGAATACTGATGAAGTAGCACAGCGACCGTGTCTATGATTCGTCTTAGAAATTAGTGATGCCAATTTATAAAAGAAGGAATTTTGAACCCTTTTCGTGTTTTTTTTTGTTTGAATACACTTTAATTTCACAACATTGATTGTATTTATATTTATTTCCTGTACTTATATTTAGCTCAAAAATGCATACACATTAAGTCGTTTTACAAGTTACAAATATCAAAGGATCTGCTTCAGTTAAATATCGTTTCGGATCTCAAAAACCGTACTCCATAAATAAACCTTTACATTTAAAAATAGCGGCAATGTTGTTCATAAATACCTGAAATTACTTGAAAATTAAAGGGCTACAATGGACCTCCATTAATTATAATTACATTTTGGTACCCTTAATTTAAGACTACTTACGTATATGTTGAGAAAATATGATTAAACCGCACACAATTTACTCTCATTGGCCACCACGATATAATTCATCTCGCCGAGGTGAAAAATAAGAATCGTGTGTGCACTTTCAAAAATCGATTAAGGAGACATGATTAAGTAGGCAGGTTTTTGTGCTACCGCGCGAGTTCTGCGGGCGATTGTAGCCAGGCCAGGAGCTTTCAGTAAAAATGTTTGTATATGTGGCAGTAAAGTAATCCACCGGTAAATAATTGCATTAGCCTGGTATCTTTTTGTTGGTCGAATAACGCCGTAATTGTTGTCGTTCGGGTCTCCGGTAATCCATAACACGGAGAGACGGGTGCACGGCGCGTGCGCCTTCGAGCCTTTGCATTCTCATCTTAATGCAGACCAAATAAAAAGGCAAGACTAATAACTCTGGAGTCGGTTGCCAGCATATTAGGCAGCCTTGTGTTTTGAAAGGAAAATAAAAGGTAAGAAATGAGTAAGATGATGATGTTATTTATTTTAATGCATCGCGCAGAATGCACTATTGTGTTGACTTGATGTTGCCTTCGTTTTTTATGCAATCAACTGAAGAAACCATGACAGTATTTCATTAATCTCAACTCTTTGCTGTAGTTTCATTGAAGGATATAATTTGATTCCGATTCAATATTAACTTTTACTGTAGTTTATTGGGTTATGGCTTGAGATCTATTAATTGTATATTTTATATTCATGAGACATGAACACTGAAATTGTTTTTTCGAAATGTCCTAAATATGCATCATAAAATTTTTATAGACGAAACTCTTCTAAAAAGAGCGTCGGTGGCTCAATGGTGTGGACTGTTCCCCTCCTACCGGGAGGGCTGAGGTTCAAATCCGCCACGTACCAATGTGATTTCGAATTTCCGAAATTATATGTAAGTTATCCGACGCTCTAACGGTGAAGGAAAACATCGTGAGGAAACCTTCATGCACGGCTGCGAAGATATTTCAAGGTTGTGTGTGAAGTCGTCTAATCCGCACTGGGCCTGCGTGGATGACTAAGGCCTAATCACCCCATACGGATAGTCTCGTGCCCCTCGGTGGGGACGTTTAATGAGCTGATGATGAGGATACGTACCTCATAAATCCAGTTTTACCTAAAAATGTGTAGGTTGAAATTTCTCCCTCGCGCTTTATAGCCAGTCATCAGCGAAAATCAAGCCGCCGGAATCGGTTTGGAATCGACACGCCCACCGGTAAGATTTAATTACGAAATCAATAATCGAATTGCGAGTCGGGTTAATTGATTGTCCCTCGATGATATCGCAATCGAGGTGCGTGCATCGTCCGCCGGCTATGGTTAAACAAATAAACAGTATTGAACACGCCAAGGCTCGTTATGATAGATCAACATGAGATACTATCGCTATCTCTGTACTCAGATATTAAATAGAAATTGAACACATCGGATGACGATTTGGCCAACAATATTCCATATTCGGTACACAAAAACGAACGGAAATAAATATGATAAGAAAATTTGGATTATGAAAGTTATAGGTCATCAGATCGACGGTCGCAGCCTTCGTCGTGATTCCCTGTAGGGTCTCTTAGTTCCTATTCGGATAACCGGAGTCGCCGCGCCACACGACTGATTTTTTAACGCGTCACTGAAAGGGTACAAAATCAAAATCACGAGCACACTACTATGACATTATGGCATGTGATGAACGACGTGATTATGATTGAAAAGTCTGCCCAAACGTCGGGATGGGCATAATTTTGCCGCCGACACTTTTCAAGTGAGATTGTGCATTAAATTAGTTTACGCATTGTTAATCAAACTATTGCATAGAGTATTATCACATCTGGGATGATTTGGCCCAATAACACCTTAAGCATGCATTAGCTAAAGAACGATGACGTCAGCTAAGGTAGCCAGGAAGAGATATAATTAAATGCTTGGTTATGGCAAAACGTTTAAAGTACTTGAGCATCGCTGCAAGATTAAAAGCCGTTCTGTATTTTGTCGGCCATTATCTCTCCAACCTTTTACTATTTATCGTAAAGATATCCCTGCAGTGGGTCGTTATATGCTGATGATTTTGAGGAATGTTTAATATACAATGAACACTCTTTCTCGCAATAAAGCATTCCAATTTTACATAGGAATTCTTTTACACACACAAAGCGATTTCTTCAACATTAATTATGCGTATCGCCAAGTAATACAATTCTATGTGTTTTTTTTAATTTAACGACAGTCAAATTGACTCTTATGACTGTTACATAAGTAAGATCAAAGGGCCTGAAATTCAAAAGCAATGCACTTTTGTATAAAATGGGAGCAAGAACCAAGATTGTCTTGTATGATACGAATCATTTAACCACGACCATCTGATGGTAAAATGGCTTCTTTGTTGCTAAATAGTAAGAATATGGAATAGTACCTAATTAACTGGTAAAGTAAGGGTTTTACTTCCTACAACACTTTTGTCTTTATCAAATTGTAATTGTTTAGTTAAAGAAATTGTGAAGAATCTATCCGCGTAGCAGACTGTGGTAAGTACTTAAATATTTTTCTTTACTCGTAACTACTCTGCAGCTCAATTAATATTTTTTCAGCTAAAGTAACTGTTCCATTGCCATTAGCTTGTTCTTGACAGGTTATAAAAGACGTCCGGCCCTCGTTGTGTATACGACAACATTTTTGCGTGCCAATTCCTACTCAAAATTATTATATACCAAAAACGTTAATTGTACACAAATAAGGTATATTTTGCTTCGGAAAATGTGAAGCAATAACTTGGTGCATCTTGTGGTCATTAAAAGTACATCAGCGCTCAATATATTATTTTATTAAATGTCGATTCACACCTTTGCCCCTGGCGCAGTGTGTCCAATGGGGGACCTTGGCATGTTGTACCTTGCCTCTTTATTTTGTAATTGTAGTTATAGATATTAGTTACAGTTCTAATGAGCCATCAACGGGAGGTTACACAAAGGTGCAAATATTTAAGTCAAGACTTCCACCCATATTCATACTCATAGAGATTAACTACAATACAATTGACACAACCGTCCGATTAGCCGTTTAGGGACACATACACGCAGAGAACAGGGGGCAAAGGAAAATTACGCCATCTCTTGAAATAGTATTATAATTATATTACTATGTCTTTTCTGGTATACAGATGCTGACGCATCATTATAGTGATATGCTTTTAGAGATGGCGACTACCCCCCAGGGAGCAGCATCATGCTCTCATAATACCTACTTTAAACTATCATCCGCCTGCCAAGTGTGGAGACTATGGCAAAACCATCCACTATCGTAGCGGAGGACCTAAGTCCTGTAGTCGACTGACATCGGATTTTATTGTAGTAGTATATTGTTTTGTACTTTTACTTACAGACTCATGTAAGTTGTTAAATAAAACCTAAACATGCTGTGTTTACAAGCTTCAAACACTGTGAAAAAGCAAAATAGTATGAATTGCCTGTATGCATGTCGACAAACATTTTTAATCGGAATCACTCAATAAATTACAATACAAAAAGGGTAACGATTATCTGAAAAAGATCACAAAAAGTCATGTAAAATTTGAACAGCAATTACGCGGTCATTATAAGCGCGTTATCGGCCGGTTAATTAGCAGGTAATGCGAACTGAAGATAGATCCAGTACCAGGGCTGCGGAAACGACCATTTTAATGGACAAACGTATCTTTCAGAGTCAAGATAAATTTATTTTCGATTAAGCATTATTTCATAGAGCGTTGGTGGCCCAATAGTGTGGGCTGTTACCCTCCGACCGGGAGGGTGTGATTGAAATCCCGCCACGTAGCAATATATATACTCGCGTGCAAGTAAATCGACTCAAGCCTCAAGTACGCATAACAAGTGATATAACTAAAAAATGCCTTATTATACCTCTATACAATGTTTTACATAATTAAAGCCTAGTAATTGAGCTTTAAAATGGTGTAAGTTGCATGAAAATCGATTCAGTAGTTTAGTAAAAAAGGTTAATGCTAATGATAATGTAAAAAATGTTGAAAATTCATACAATTTCACAGTATGGGGTTATTGTGTTTAAATGAAACAAAATGTGCGTAAGATAAAAAAATATTCGTGTCAATATTTGGTATTCCCTCCTCTAGCTCTGATCACTGCTCTCATGCGATTCTTCATCGACCTTATCAACTTTTTAATGGATGATTGTGGTATTCGACCCCACTCTTCTACCAACGCAGTCTTGAGCTCATTGATGTTTGTCGGAGCTGGATTCCTCGCTCTAACTTTCCTTTTGAGCTCGTCCCATATGTGCTCAATGGGATTCCAATCGGGGCTGAGCGCTGGCCAATGCATAGTGTGAATTCCAACTTCGTTCAGGAAATCACGTGTGGCCGAGCAGTGTGACATCGGGCATTGTCATGCATCAAGATGAAATTTTCCCCAATAAAGCCTTATAAGGGACAACTTGATCCAGTAGAACATTTTCAATGTAACGATCACTGGTCAGACCTCCTCCCCGGCCTCCCCCAGGAACGAAAACAAGGTCCGTTTTGCCTTCTAAGGAAATTCCAGCCCACATCATGCAAGATCCGCCACCATATGCAACGGTTTCCACAAAGCAGCACTGTGAAAACCGTTCACCGGGACGACGGTATACTCGACCTCTCCTGTCGCTGCCATGGAGACACATCCTCGTCTCATCTGTGAACAGGACTGACTGCCATTGCTCTATGCTCCAATCCAAATGTTCTCGAGCAAAGTGAAGGCGTGCTTGACGATGAGCTGTGGTCAACTTCGGGCCTGTAGCGGGTCTTTTCGGAGTAAGGTTAGCTTCTTTCAACCTTCTTCTAACTGTCCACTGACTGACAGTCACCCCGCGAACTTGACGTAGCTCCTGCTGCACATCTACGCCGGTAAGGTGTCGATTTCGGAGAGAGGTCGAGACCAAAAACCGGTCGTCACGCTCCGAGGTGCACCGGCGTCGGCTGGTATTAGGCCTCCGAGTGAAGGCACCAGTCTCTTGAAACCTTCTGTATACTCTCGAGACAGCGGACTGACTCATATTCAAACGACGAGCGACTTCTCGCTGGTTCAACCCTTCTTGCAACAGGGCAACGACTTGAGCGGCTTCTTCAGGTGTTGTATCCATAATTTTCTTCAAATGACGGCTTTAATTTGCAGAGATGTGTTCAGGTCAACGTCTAATGAGCGACTGATAAGAAAAAAACGATTACAGGGGGTTTTATAGGGGGTTGTGTCGCGCAAGTTGTGAATAGAGCGCAGAGCAGTTTACGGGAGGTTGCGTTCAGTTGCATTCTAAGTACAAGTGTTTATTTAAATTACTGATATTATGCTACCATTTGAAAGCCTAATTACTAGGCTTTAATTATGTAAAACATTATATAGAGGTAAAATAAGTCATTTTTTAGTTATATCACTTTTTATGCGCACTTGAGGCTTGAGTCGATTTACTTGCACGCGAGTGTATATAACATTATTAAATTTCCAATATAACCGTAAAGGGAATAAATAGACGATCGGAAGCTTAAGGTTAATAAAGATAGTATTCTAAATCCGTTAGCAGAGTAAGATTACTACTAATTACCTACTCTTTATTTTGGATGATTGAAGTCAAAGGTGTAAATCAATTAGGCTGAAATTTTAAATCTTCAAAATCAAAATCAAAATAAGTGCCTACCCTAAATATGACGTTTCACTAAATTTGTTTTCTTCTCTACTGCACAATCCCTTGCGAAATAAACAAAAAAGGAACAGAGTCGTATGCTGTAGACTGATAATATCGCCAGATGAGCAGTCTAATTCATGGAGCCATTTTAGATTTGCTATCACCTTAATTCAAAGCTTCATTTCATATGATGTTAATCTCGGCAACGAGATGAGCTTACGCGCAAATCAATTTATGCGGTCATTTCTTTTTAATTACAATCTATATTGAGCATGCGAGTAATTGATGCTAGTTCAAGGAGAGCGGAAGAAAGTAGTAAATTATTACCCAGGGTACAACGAGGTATTAACCAACTGTATCACTAATAGTTTGTTAAGATATTTTTCTTGTACATATTCTATCATTAACGAAAGAAATAAAAACTACTTCCGGTGGCGTGCACTCCATATATGCAAAAAAGCAATACCCTGTGCGTCCAGACAACCCTGTAAATTAACAACATATAAAATGATTCCCACTTATTCGCCCATTTTCCTTCACAGATTTGAAACCATAGACGATGTGCTGTCATCAAAAGCACTCAATTTAACAAAAATGAAAATTATTTATTGTTTTTGCGATCAGTGTCACTCACTTTTGCATACCCTACTCATAATTTCTGCACACGCCACTGTACTATTACTTACCACATACCTACTAGTAGATCTAATAAAATGTGCCCATGTTAGAGCTGTCACGATTATCGATGTCAATGATTTTACGCAATGTACATAAAACACTTTTTAAATTACTTAGTTATTTTAAAAGTAAATGAAAGATTCTTAAAAATTAATCGCTATTGAAGCCGTAATCTGAAGCTAGTTAAATATATTAAGTGTGGTTTCATAGTTATGATTGTTGGTGCAATAAAACTGATGGGGACCTAAAGACATTAGGATTTGGTTATTTAATTAATGCAACCGGGTAACATCACACGATCAAATATTCTATAAGTATACGAAATCATGTTATCCTACCCTGCGGCTGCTAACAATAAATAGCGTAGTCATCCAACGTTCAGCCCTGAAGTCTTAAGAATAGTCGCCAATGGTTGGTCGTTGAAGAAAGTAGAGGGTGCATAATGGGTACACGAAACCAGCATTGAACTGCGTTAGATTAAAACAAATAAGTATCAATGTAAATTTTCTAGCTTTGGGTGGTGTAATCACAAGGCATAATACATTAACAAAGATTTATACTTAAATCTGCAAACATGTATCGTCACAAAGAGATACTTGCAAATAGATAATATAATATTTCGTCGTAAATAACAGTTTCTTTAGTGCGTCAATCAGTTGTAAGACGGAGAGTGCGCCCGCGTCGACGATTTTATTACCCATTTTACGACAGGAGTAATTGCGGGACTTACTTGTACCTGCAAGGCTGCAACGCCGTTTCGTAATCTTTGACACCGAGATATTTCATATCGATGGTACAGTGCTTTAGGAGAACGTTATGCGCCAAAGATTTGAAGTACTTACGCTACTTACCTTAATAGGTACTCGGCCCTAAGCACATTTTTCTTCCTCGTATAATAAGTGTGGTTTTTGACGTCTTACGGGGTCTAACGTAGTTTTTATGTATAATTCGAAAAAAGTTTGTATTGTACTTCCTAGCACGACCGTGGAGGTTTTTCTGATATCTCTAAACGGTAATACAACGACAAAATTTTAAACTATTTCTTACCACTGTTTTCACAATTTCTACCATCCAGGTCTAGGAGATATGATGTACGGAGAAGTATACTTCCTAGCTCGACCATGCTAGAACTTGGTTTGTTCTGGAAATGTTTAAATGTTATGCATACTCGTAGTTAAGAATATTAACTATTTAAATTTCGAACTAAGTACATAGATCTTAGAAAGATTTTGAACTTTTAAGAGTTGGTTTCCGATGTACCAGATAATTCATATACTCAGGATATGATGTCAATAATATACCGATTAAACGTACAGTCTCAATTGAATAACTGTAATACTTAAAATTTTATTGATATCTAAAATACCTACACCGATTTTGTCACTGAAAATGTTTGGCTAATTCTAGAAGTAGCTATACATATTTACTGATATCTAGAATTTGTAGAAGTTAGGGTCGGTAGAGTTAAGCCGAGTAGATACAGAATCTTGGCTCTACATGCGATCTGATATATTTTACATGAAATGATTTTGGTGGAGTATATTTTTAAGAATCACATATAGATCGAAAACACACAGAACAACACGATTAACAATTTTATGATCCAGGGTTGTATCAGACTTGGGGCTTACAAGTCAGGTACAAACAATGCGCCACCTGATCCTGTCCCTTGATTTAGGCCTAACTTATACCTTTGAGCGAGATTTCGAATCTTAGTTTTTTTTTAATGGCTATCTCCTATTGTACGTCCTTTGTAACTGTTTTATTTGGTACTGTAAATTGTTTTTTCTTGTATGGAATTGCAAGAAGAATTGATCTAATATATTCCATTCGGTGAAAAGCATGTAGCCAAATCTCAAACTTATCCTCAGGGTCGAATTATACCGTGCCTTTATCTTGCTGTCTGCTACGAAATATTCGGATACCAGTCACATCACTCCATTCAAATTGTTCGTCTGTTAACGGCTGGCTTGTGATTACATTTGTTACCGTTAAAGTTTTAAAATATGCCTCTTACAAAAATACTGGATCAGTATGTTGCTTTCAGATGTATGGTAAAAACAAAACCAAAATCAGTTTCTTGAATGTTAAGACCAATAATAAGCATTCAGGAAAATTTCTTATTCATAATCAGGTTAGATTTATGCCGTGCTTTCATCGTTTTTTCTGATATATTTGAATACAAACCAATTTGGTGTAGAGACCCTTGGTCCGTGGGGTCCTAGTGCTTTGAGGCTTTTCAAAGAAATTTCCAAAAGGTTAGTCGACGTCACAGGTGACCGAAGATCTGGCAGCTACCTTGGACAAAGATCAGTCTGGCAATCCAAAGGGGTAACGCTGCCAGTATTTTCGGAACCTTGCCGAAAGGGACTTCTTTTAATTTAATTTTTTAGTTATAATAATATATTTTTAAGTGTTTAGGGTGTAATATATTTTAGTTAAAGTGTTATTTATGTACTCAATTAGATTTAATAAATATAGCACCGTTTAACCAAAAAGAACATCTTTATCACTTCTTTGAAATTCGTATTCCGTTAACGGCATATATATTTATATTATATTAAGAAAGAAAGAAAGAAAGAAAAATATTTATTTGGCGCAATAAAATTGTACATGTTAATTCCTTAATACTAAAAATAATTATAATGCTACCAAAATGGTGGCCACTCAGCTAATGCCAAGACAGTTTTGTCAAGGCGCTGTTTAGCTGTGCCCCGCGGTATAACCCACGCAGTAAAACATAGCCTACAATCGCTTCGTTAAGTCACGTTAAAGCGCGCATATTACGCGACGCGCGGAACAACATTATTTTAATTTCCTGTTTCAAAGATTTTTTCGAAAATAAAAGTAGCCTTAGTTTTTCCTTATGACATCAGCTACCTGCCAAAATAAAAGTCCCATCCAAATCTGTCCAGCAGTTTCAAATAATGCCCTTTACAACCATTTTTCAATATTACTAACAAACACTCCAATTTTATTTATAAGTATAGACCAAATGAATGGGCCACGCCGTTCATCTTGCTACTTTTTTAGGCTTATTTTTAATTTTTAAACAATCAAAGACTATATATCTACCTCACACAAACAGTAGATTTTCAGTGTAGGTATTCTGGGAAATTATAAGAATAGCATATTTCCCATCATTCACCTGCATATTTTATATGTTCACTGTACACCTACATAATGAATAGTAACCACTAATAATAAACCTTCGCGCAAATTAAGAGCTAATGTCAATTGGGAATGTTCGAACGAGCTACAACAGTAATTACAGAAGTAATTACCATTCGAAATTATGTTATTAAGCTTAATGAAGTGACTGTTCTCGTATGAGCAAAGGAGAATACAAAAGGAATTATGTTTTGGCTTCTCGCTTTTAGATTACGGAAGCAATGGAGTTTGATTGTTGCCGGAATGATGGTTAAAAATGTATACGAGTAAATTTAAGATTTTTATTAAGTTCCATCTTTACTTCGTGAAGTCATTATAAAATAGTTTTGGTTCAACTATAATCGTTTTGGTGGGTATTGTTAAGGAATTATTTACCTGCGAGTGTGTTCCTCGAACTTTATGATCTGGACATATTTGAACTAGAATAAACAGGCGTTTCCCAGGCAGACATCAAGTCATCGCTTAACATAAGGTGAGATAGCTAATGTCAAGTAAAGTATTTCATTATATTTATTGCTGCACAAAGTTCTCCATCTTGTCCGACTTATCCACTATTTGGTAGGATATTCCAAAAAAGAAGTTAAGTTAGTCCCACAAGATTTCTAGCATTTGCCCTTATTGTCCACCTTATCTCTCTCATTATGTTTTCTGTCCTTTCTCTAAAGAAGCTTGAGGCGGTATTTCATACCGGACCATCGCTTGAAATTTGGAAAATTTATCTCACCTCTGGGAGGGGGCACCCCAGTACCAGCTTCTCTCACTTGACCGAATTCAGAGAAGAGAGACTTAAACTATCAATGTAAAGAATCTTTTTAATCGGCTGCATCCTATGGGTCCCCGAAGAGATGTAGCTTCACTCTGCATTCTCAAAATCGAGACTAAACTTATTTGTGCAAATATCTCGCTAATATAACCAGACTAAGCAAATGCTACTAGCATGTTTGTAGTTTAAAAATAAGCGATTGTTTTCTCTGTCCAGGCTTGCATCCGTCGGCGCACGCCACGATTTATCAGCCTTCGTAAATAATCGAGGCCATTTAAAGAGCGATTACGTAGGTCCACAGGGATTAATGATGCCCAAGTACCATGATGCGCAAATCAATTCCATAATAGTTTTTCATTACCATACTGGTAATATCTGAAATACGATTGAAGTTGTATGTAAATCGTTCACAATAGATCGTGAAGTAAGGAAGATTTCTCGCAGGAAAATTTCATAAAACAATTATTTTTAAAACGAGTACTTTAGTGCAAATCTGAGAAGATGCAAAAATGTTTTTGTTATTTCTGGTTGTGAAAAAATGCTTTACCGGTCCATGAAATGAGAATTCTTTTTTTTTTGTGTATGATAGTAGACCTTACCCATGAAACATAACAGGCTGTACAAAAGCTGTATTAAAGTTTGTTTGTAGGACACTTAATGCTGCTAATAAAGGCTTATAACTACTGTATAAGCGCTAACACAGCTCTTAGAAGTAACAAGAGCCCTTTTTATACAGATCCTTCTCAGTGGTGCAACGGTAACGGTCCTTAAAATTCTGTCTAGAGTAAGTCGGGGGAGGCCTAACCCGAGGTGTGATAACTACATGACCGCCAGTACCAGTGTTTTTATTCTATGCACTACTTAACATCTCTAAAAACTACGCAACGGATTGGATGTATA
>PQWD01009740.1:0-22457 GCA_019425675.1 Leucinodes orbonalis | reverse complement strand
GGTTACGTTGTAGGCTGATGATGACGGAAGTTCGGGGTTTACGACCAATTTTCCATAGCTATGCTGTGCGGAAAGGCCTGTGCTCTGTTGTTTTTTATCCGTTACGTTGTTATAGGCTGATGATGACGGAATGTTGGGTTACGACCCAATCTTTCCATAGCTATGCTGTGCGGAAAGGCCTGTGGCTCTGTTGTTGGTACTTGTGGCTGATGATGACGGATGTTGGGTTATACGACCCATCTTTCCAATAGCTATGCTGTGCGGGAAGGCCTGTGCTCTGTGTTGGTTACGTTGTAGGCTGATGATGACGGAATGTTAGTTAAATTAGAATAAAGTAGAATTGAGCTTGAAAAGATATTTTCTCTTTAATTTAACTTCAAGTAAGCGAGATACAAATTGAATTTCAAGTGAGACCTTTAACTCTCAAGGCGAAGGTCCAAGATGCAGTTATTTCACAATACTGTACTGGATAATTCGTTTACTTAACAATTGCATCTCGGTTAACAAGTTAGGAGAGATCTAGGTTGTTAACTAGATTTGAATCAGGTACGGTTGTTGATGTACTTATAATTTGGGTTTCTCCAAGATGTTTAATGACCAATCTTGTTTGCTACGAGGGCCTTTAACCGTTTGACCGTCAGAGACGCCGTAAAGCGTCACATACAAAAGTTTTCCCATTGTCTCTGGAATTCTGGTGGTTAAAGGGTTAAAGTCAAAAATTAATAACCACAGACATTCACACAGCGCCATCTACCCTCAGTTCAGGCAGAGCTTGTATTTTGGGTACTTAACAGATAAACATACTTATGTACTTTTTTGTAGATACATACATAATATATATAGAAACACCAGAACAATACAAACATACTACATGCACACAAATGTTTGTTTTGCCCGGGGATAGAACCCGGTTTTAAATCCGCCCCATTTATATATTTTCATCACCATGATTTGTTTGAGCGTCGGTGGCTCAATGGTGTGGACTGTCGCCTTCCTACAGGGAGGGTCGAGGTTCAAATCCCGCCACGTACCAATGTGTTTACGAATTTTCGAAAATATATGTACGTTATCCGACGCTCTTACGGTGAAGGAAAACATCGTGAGGAAACCTTCATGCACGCCTGCGAAGAGATTCGAAGGTTGTGTGTGAAGTCGTCCAATCCGCATTGGGCCCGCGTGGACGACTAAGGCCTAATCACCCTATACGGGTAGGCTCGTGCCTCTCGGTGGGGACGTTTAATCAGCTGATGATGATTTGTTAATGATGATGTTTATAAAGAGGCCTCGCTCATGTAACATTTACTAGTTAGTTTACTATATATTTCGCGTACATATTATTATCCTACTACTATGATAAAGGCGAAAGTTTTTAAGTATGGATGTATGTATGGATGTTTGTTACTCTTTCACGTAAAAACTACTGAATGGATTTGAATGAAACTTTACCACAATATAGCTTATACATCAGAATAACACATAGGCTACAATTTTTGAGGTTTCTAATGTGAGGTCGTAAAAAAACACATTTTTTGCGCTTACATTGCAAACGCTGACTGAATCCTACAAGATAGATCAAAACAATGTACTACAGTATTGTACAACTTAAAAAGGTTTACAAAAAAGTCCGTGATGGTAAATGAACCTAAAGTCCACGCGAACGAAGTCGCGGGCAAAAGCTAGTTTATTATAATCCTAGCTCACTCAACGGACAATAGAGTGAGATATGTTCGGGGAAAAAATCAGAAACGAATGTTATCCGAAAAGAACTAACGTTACCGACATAGCCCGCCGGATCAGCGAATTGAAGTGGCAGTGGGCTGGTCACGTATGTCGCAGAACCGATGGCCGTTGGCGCAGACGAGTTCTGGAGTGGAGACCGCGTCTTGGCAAGCGTAGCGTAGGACCGAAGGACCGAGCGACCAATTTGCGAAAGGTCGCTAGTGGAGGCTAGATGAGAAAAACGGAGGACCGGGATATCTGGCGTAAAATGGGGTAGACCTATCCAGCAGTGGAATGCAATAGATTGAAGACAGAAAAGCTATTATTAGGCGGGATAGTGAAAAAGTGCGTTGGAATGTATTATTAAGTATATATATTATAAAAACAGTGCCCCTTTGATCAATATTCAAGCGTGCGGCGACGCTTACGCAATGTTACGTTGGCGAACATGGCGGTCTGGGCGGTCGAGTCATAGGCGGAAGCGTTTTAAAACAAATTCAAAGTAAATATATAATTTAATTGGTAATATTTACGTACTATTCATAAACATAAATAAATAAATAAAACATATAGCATGTTTATGAATAGTTTAGATGATTTTTAAGTAATAATCTTGTTTTCAGTTTGCTAGTGGAGGCTCAATGAGAAAAGCGGAGGACAGGGATCATCATCAGCTCATTAAACGTCCCCACCGAGGGGCACGAGCCTACCCGTATAGGGTGATTAGCCTTAGTCGTCCACGCGGGCCCAGTGCGGATTGGACGACTTCACACACAACCTTCGAATCTCTTCGCAGGCGTGCATGAAGGTTTCCTCACGATGTTTTCCTTCACCGTAAGAGCGTCGGATAACGTACATATATTTTTCGAAAATTCGAAAATACATTGGTACGTGTCGGGATTTGAACCTCAGCCCTCCCGGTAGGAAGGCGACAGTCCACACCACTGAGCCAGCGACGACAGACACAGAGGACAGGGATATCTGGCTCAAAATGGGGGAGAACAATGTCCAACAGTGGACTGCTATAAGTTGAAGAGACTGTAATATTTTAATCAATTATTTCTTGTTTTGTATGCCATAAAATACCTGTATTATTATTAATCGATGTTCATGTTTTTGAAATTGTGTAATCTTGTTTTTGCCAATGTACCGTATATTTTGGTACTGTGTAGTTGTGTGTTTTTACCTTATCAATGTCAATTGTAATTTGACGACCCATGTGCTGTAATGGTCAAGACGTCAGTTACTTTACCAAGGCCGGGTTCGATCCCCGGACATTACAAACGTTTGTTTGCATGAACATAAACATGTCTGTTTGTAATGTCAGGGTGTTCTATCTCGAATATGTATATATTAACACAAAAATGTTCGTATGTTCATCAGATGTTTAGTACCATAACTATGAGCTCCTCGCTTAATATGGGACTAGATGTCGCTGTGTGAATGTCAATGGATATTTATTTATTATTATTAATGTAACAGGTATTTAAGTCCAGGTAGGTACACCAGTATGACTGCAGAAACTTGCTCTCAGATTTATTCAAAGTTAAATATTTCACAAAAGATTATAAAATCACGTACACTGAAAACGGAATATTCTTATAATTTAACAAAATACCGATATGTTAGCGTAGTTACTTAATTAACGATCATACTTCGTATTGCCATAGCCAAATATCTACTTCTAAACAAGAAACTCCACTAATTACTCTATTGTTGACCTGGCGGTTCTGCCGTACGCTTTTTAATAATAAAAACTATCTGGTTCGAAATTATAAGGAAGAACATAGAATATATCATTTTGTCATTGATAACCTCCTGGTGTAATAGTTGAGATGTCGGCTATTTCAACGAGGTTCCGGGTTCGATCTCCGGGCAGTTCAAACATTTGTGTGCATGAACATGTCTGTATTGGCTGGGTGTTTTCTATGAATATATGAATGTATTCTCAACAAAACAACAACAAAAAAAAATAGTATAAAGTATGTTATCCTTTTAGTATCTATATCTTACAGTAATGCTTAGTTTGGGGCTAGATGGCGCTGTGTGAATGCCTGTGTATATTTATTTATATGTGGGTACATTTATCCCCAATGAAGCATTAACTTACATATTTTATAGTGACTGATGTTATAAGTTAATAAATGGTCCTTAAAACATGCCTTATAAAATTATTAACATAGTTCAAAATTTTTCATGAACGCGATTCTTGCTAATCATACACACCACCTTACACATCAGAGCGACAATCTGAGAGAACTGCCAAAATCATTGCGTGAAAGCGGTGAGAGCTGATCGGCCATAATTATTATTAACCCATTATAAGAGATATGCTAAAAGCAAACCCGGATGTATCGACGGGGGACGCCATTTGCAAGATTTATCGGTTTGTTTTTTTTAATTCGTCACATCGTGTGGGCAACCCTCTTTGGTTGTAGAACTATTTGTTGAGAAGAATTGGGTAATTTTAAATTGGTACTACCCAATTTAACTACCAATATTAAAACTTTTTTTTTATTAAAAAGGTAACTTAGTTACACAGCCTAATAAATAAGTATTACCGATTACGACTTTTTTTCGACTAATGACTGTGAATCGAATAATTGTTTGCTTACTAAAAAAATCGTCTTAAAATCTTTTTGACACTTACATGGCCAAATTTAAATAAGTATTACGACTTTTGTTTAATATATATATTTATAATTTGTTTGTTTACTACAAAATACGTCTTAAAATCTTTTGGCACTTACATGGCCGAATTTTTTTTAAACCTTTTTTTTCAATGCTGGTTCGTGTCACGTGTCATGAAAGAGGTAGAATAAGTTAAACATTAGATAATATACTTGTGTCATATAGTCATACCAACTTAATCTTCGCAAATTGTTTATAATTATGAAGAACAAAAGACTCAAATTCTTTGTATTAATAAGCAATTATACGCGATTCTGTCTGTCTGCCCTTGCAACACGCGATTTAGCTTTACCTGCATGCGTAGGTATATACGTAATTACGTATTATATACTAGCTATATACAAAGCGTTTGAACATAAATAAAGGAATGCCTAAAATTGTTTGGTATATTTACATTATTAAAAGATTTTTGAAATTACTTTTTACTAAAAATATTAGAAATGAAATTAGGCAAATGAATGATAAAAAAACTTAAAAAATAGGTTTTTTTTATTCATGTAAATTAAATACAAATATATTAAAAGTTTATTAAATTTAATAAAAAAAAAATTATAAAATAGTCATTTTTGATTTAATAAGGATTAATTTATGTTATCTATTTTCCATTTAATAAAAAAAACTCCCAAATAGTTCACCTGTGGGATTCTCTACCAGTTCACCTGTGGGTTTTAACGTAAACTTTACTTTGTATATCATTAAATATTGTGTAATTTAACATCGGCCTAGAAACAGCGCAAATACAATTTCCACAGATAACACAATTATCTTAAAAAACAAGCATTATTCATAAAAAAACGCCCTTCAATTGCCGAAAGAGAAAAATCATATTTCCAAACAGTTTCCCAACATCCACTGTCTCGCTCTTGCGCAAAGAGCTTATTCGCCGTCCTTTTCGCACGGTATGCAACGCTAAATCTCATGCAACTAAGACCTTGATAAATTGCGAGTTTCGTGATAGATAATTGGTATACGGGTCACTATTATACGGGCGTTTTCAAGTATGAAATCATAAAATAATACTTGTATTTTGCACCTCTAATAAAATTTTAAAGCAGAAAAAAAAATACTCGCATGAAAAAAAAGGTATGTCATATGTACAAAAAAAGCATGACGTTAAAAGTTCCACTGAGTTAAATGTGACAGTAAAAAAGTTTTTGCAACCATCGAGCAAAGTACGACGGGCGAACAATCTCAAAACCGCTTATATATAAAACTACTCACGTCCACCGCAATGCATTTGTTAATCCAAAACAGTCACAATTTGTGGTCACCGTAATAAAAACACTGGCAGTTTTATTGATTAATTTAAAAAAAAACACACAGCTGTCAGTCAATTTTAATTCGAAATTCGCGGAGCTTCCAAATTGGAAAGTTACGACGCGGCGGCCGTGCGCCTGCGGTCTACGGCACAAACTGAATTTTGTAGGCGCAACGGTTTGGTAGCAAGGACTGTGAAGGTACGAGGTTTCGAGTCGCTCTAGCCGAATCGGCTTCAAATGGCGAACTTTACCAACTGTCAATTGGAATAGTCAGTTTATTATTTTAAAAAACTCTGTTTTTTAAATATGGAACAAAATTTGTTTGTTTACACGCTTGTGCACTTGTCTGCCTGTCTCAGAATGTATTTTTCCTGTTTAGAACTGCTGGGAAGATTTCCATTTGGAATATGCAGTACATTTGTATATTTTTTTCAGTCTATATTTTTCCGACTACAATGTAAATGTCCATAAATAGTCTTTATCTTTGTATAAAGACTTATCTTTTGAAACCGTATGAAAGCCGGAATCCAGACACAATAGAAAATATTTTTTTTCTGATGCCTTCAGGTGTCACAGGCTTTCAAAGGGTTAATAAGATATTTTTTTTATAGAATATGAAATTTTGTAATATAGATTTTTTTTAATTATCTAACATTATTGCGTATATAACAAATATTATTGCGTATATTTAATAAATCATTGAAATCGAACAAAATGTTATTGTTAATAAAAAACTTAATATATGAATGCAGCTTATACAAATTTGAAATAAGTAAATATAACTCTAACAAATGTTTCTAAATATAACGATTAAAAGCAAACATCAGTCATTGTGCTCAACGAAAAATAACCTTTTATTTTTGTGTTGTTTACGAAACAGTTACTCTGTCAGTATGCTACTAAATCTTCCAGTTGTGTGATAATAAAAAAATACTGTCAAATTTATTGACAGTTCCTTTTTATAACAAAAATGTCACAATTAAATTTCCGCCCTAAAATAAATATAAATTAAGCATAAAATCTACATATTAAAGAAAAGGTTTCCAAACCATTTTCTATCGATTGGTGACCTATTTTTAGAAATTTGGCTTGTCTTTCATAATCAACCCTTCAGAGGGGGCATGTTGCAAAATTAACCCCTTTGTACTACGCTGTAGGGTGAGTACACGTTTGATTTTCGGAGGACATATCCTTGTTTTCAAAGGTGAGTAAAAAGAATTCCCTATTTTTTTAGAACTGGCATGGATCAGCGCTTTGTGTTGCATTTCACTGAGTGAGGTTACCGGAGGCAGTAACCCCCCATTCCTTCCCTATGTTTCAGTCTCTATGGGTGGCGGTATTCCACCGCCAACGGTGGCTCGTTGAGCTATCAATTGAATAAAACTAAATAAAACCCAAGAAAATATGACTAAGGCTCTAGACTTGACAAATCAGTCGAGCCCTTAAGAAGTCCCAAGCAGAAAGAATAAAGTATGTATGAAAAGTTTTATGGATCTGAAAGCAATGGCGCAATGGAATGGAATGGCGCTCTATCATCTCTAATCCTTTGGGAGTAAGGCGTGAGCGTTATCATATTTTAAAATAGATATACGTGTGTCCAATGTTATTCTAAATTTGATAAAAAAATATTATTATTTATCCGAAACTTTACCCAAAATGTGGTCATCCCGTCCAAACATGTCAAGCTTAGACGTGCTATGTCCATCCGGACCGGACCCCGAAAGGTTATTTGACAGTTCGAAAAAAGGATTCGACATTATTAAAACTTTTTAACCAAGACAAAAACGCGTTTAAAAATCAATAAGTTATATTAGGTAGAGACCATAAAGAAAAATTTCGAGTTCTTTTAATTTGGTCAATCTAACGATGATTTGAAAAAGTTGCTAGTTGAGGTTAGATATTGTAGGACGTCGGTGGTTCAATGATGTAGACTGTTGCCTTCCGATCTAGAGGGCGCAGGTTCAAATTCCGCCACGTACCAATGTGTTTTTAATTTTCCAAATTATATGTACGTTACCCAATGCTCTTACGCTGAAGGAAAACATCGTGAGGAAGCTTGTGTACGCCTATGAAGAGATTTAAAGGTTGTGCGTTAAGTCGTCCAACCCGCACCGGGCCCGCGACTAAGGCCTATACACCCTATACGGGTAGGCTCGTGCCCCTCGGCGGGGACGTTTAATGAGCTGATGATGATGTTGAAGAAGGGATGAGGTGAAGTAACAAGTGCATGTATCAAATCTGATGATTTCAATTACTATCGGGTCATCTACTCGTGGCCTAACCATGAAATAAAAGAATAAAGTTCATATCAAATTATACCAAAAGTTTTTGGAAACATATGTGCCAGGAATAAACCTACATAGTACAAAGCCGATGGCCGTTGGAGCCATAATTGTATGTTCAGCAGTGAACAAATTGTACTAATGATGAATTATCACCAACTAACGATAGCCGCAGATGACCTTATCATCTTCCCAAACAAGCCTGAAGCGTTCCAGAATCCAAGTAACAATAACGTACGTCGTAGAACTGATGGCCATTGGAGCAGACGAGTTGTGGAGTGGAGACCGCGTCTTGGCAAGCGTAGCGTAGACCGATGTACCGACGACTTGTAAAGGTCGCTGGTGGAGGCTGGATAAAGAAAGCGGTGGACCACGATATCTGGCGCAAAATGGGGGAGACCTATGTCCAGCAGTGGTTGACAAGAGACAGAGTAAACGTCTTAGTGAAATTACCGGGTATCAGAGACTTTACATCTGTTGTCTAAGGTATCGGGCGCAGTACGGCATTGATGGAGGATAATAACTGTCTATCATTTGTTGGTCTCCTTCAATGCCATGTCATGATCAGGCGTGTCGCTTACCATCAGATGAGCGTCCAGACCGTCCTGTACACTTAAAGAAACATAAATATCCACTGACATTCACACAGCGCCATCTAGCCCCAAGTTAAGCGTGAAGCCTGTAGTATGGGTACTAAACAACGGATATACATATTTATGTACATTTTTTGGTAAATACTTACGTATTATACATAGAAAACACCCAGACTAATACAAACAGACATGACACACAAATGTTTGTACTGCCCGGGGATCGAACCCGGAACCCTTGGTGTAACGTCGACGTCTCAACCATTACGCCAGATGGGTCGTCAGAATTAGAACATAAAAAAGTGTAAGAATCGAATCTAGGACCTAACATCGTAGGAAACAACTACTAAGTCATCGCTGTCGTCACATACACACTAACCTAATTTCAAGTGATAAGCGGCGATAAGGAACAGATAAAGTATCTCGGCCATTGACCGATATCCAACTTGGACTGACAATACAAAATCTAGTCATTTTAATTATTACACCTAGGCTTGACAACATTTTTCAAAAAAAAAAAAATGGATTAGGTTAAATTAAGGTTTGTATTCTTAACATTAAACAGTATTGTTGACAATTGAACAGTAATTTGTGTTAGTTTAATTTATAAAGGTTTTTAAAATATTGTTTTTAGCTTATATTTTTATGAAGGTTTTTTAAAGATTGTTAATTAAAATAGTAAGTTGTGCGAGAAGTTGTAAAAAATATTGTACTTAGAAACAATAAATAAATTCATCATCATCATCTGCTCATTAAACGTCCCCAGTGAGGGGCACGAGCCTACCCGTATAGGGTGATTAGGCCTTAGTCGTCCACGCGGGCCCAATGCGGATTGGACGACTTCACACACAACCTTCGAATCTCTTCGCAGGCGTGTGCAGGCTCCCTCACGATGTTTTCCTTCACCGTAAGAGCGTCGGATAAACGTACATATAATTTCGAAAATTTAAAAATACATTTTTACGTGCCGGGATGTGAACCTGCACCCTCCAGATCGGAAGGCAACAGTCCACACCAATGAGCCACCGACGTTCTTTTTATTTATTATAACAAGTTAATTATGATCGTGTAACTTCGCATCATCAATTACTTACTTAAACAAAATTATAGATTATTGACATTCATGCCAAATGTTAACTCCGTGGTTTACAATGATTTAAAAAGTATAGACTCGTGATATGCTCACAAAACAACTGAATAAAGTGTTCCGAATGCAGTAACCGCACACGTACACATATTTCGAATGAGCGTACATTTAGCTAACCAAAGAGCCTACAACTGTATTCTTCGGCGGTTCGTTTTTGAGGCACGGGTGGCGTATCTAACTTTATATATACAGAATATCATTGGTTGTTTATTACAAAGTGCTTGACCAACAAATACTAAACGCATGATGCTTGTGCAATCTGACACAAGTTGTTGTATTTTGAAGTTTCCAATAGTTATATTAATAATACTCGATGAACATGATTCATGATATATTAGCAAATACCTCCGTGGTCTAATGATCTGGATATTTCGTTTCGCAAATTGAACCGTGAGTCGTCGGTTTGAATCCCACGGGAAGTATAGCGAAAGTCAATTATTATGACATAAGTGAACGAGACAGTCAGTCTGCTCACCTGGTGGTAAGTGATACGCATGACCATGGCAGATGCAGTGTTGAAGTCAATTAATGAAATACGTCTCATTTCCCAGGCAATAAGAAGCAGGTATCGAGAGTCTATCATAGGACGGGTGACCACCACTTCCGCCAGCAAGTTGAAGTGGCAGTGGGCTGGTCACGTATGTCGCAGAACCGATGGCCGTTGGAGCAGAGTTCTGGAGTGGAGACCGGTCTCGGCAAGCGTAGCGTAGGACCTGACCGAGAGACCGACGACTTGCGCAAGGTCGCTGATGGAGGCTGGATGAGAAAAG
Organism: Leucinodes orbonalis; assembly: GCA_019425675.1. Classification (NCBI taxonomy): domain Eukaryota; kingdom Metazoa; phylum Arthropoda; class Insecta; order Lepidoptera; family Crambidae; genus Leucinodes; species Leucinodes orbonalis. Next base: position 11,999 of record PQWD01009740.1, on the reverse strand, counting down.
CGGAAAACCGGATCATCAGCAGCTCATTGAACGTCCCCACCGAGGGGCACGAACCCATGGCGGATGTATAGGCCTTAGTCGTCCACGCGGGCCCAGTGCGGGTTGGACGACTACACGCACAACCTTTGAATCTCTTCGCAGGCGTCCGCAGGTTTCCTCACGATGTTTTCCTTGACCGTAAGAGCGTAAGATAGCGTACATATATTTTTGAAAATTGGAAAACACATTGGTACGTGGCGGGATTTAACCTCAGCCCTCTCGGTAGGAAGACAACAGTCCACACCATTGAGCCACCGACGCTTTAAAAACCGGGATATCTGGCGCAAAATGGGGAAGACCTATGTCTAACAGTGGACTGCGATAGGTTGAAGATAGGGCTCGTCACGTATGTCACAGAACCGATATCATTTGGAGCAGACGAGTTCTGGAGTGGAGACCGCGTCTCGGCAAGCGTAGGACCAAAGGGCCGATGGACTGACGACTAGCGAAAGGTCGCTGGTGGAGGAATATTAGTATGGATAGAATAAAGCTCGTGATAGGTACCTAATCAGATTCTCGTTTGCTATTCTGTGTATTTGTTACTCTCTCTCTCTCTTCAACCTATCGCAGTCCACTGCTGGACATAGGTCTCCCCCATTTTGCGCCAGATATCCCGGTCCTCCGCCTCTGGTTGGCGCTGCTCATGGGGGATAAATGCCCGTAGTCACCACGCTGGGCAGGCGGGTTGGTGACCGCAGTGTGAACCAGTACGCAGGATAGTGCTGATGTTTTTGTTACTGGTGATTTTAAATTGTCGACATTATCTTGTTTATTATTTTAATTTATATTATTTGCATTTATGTGATTAATGTAATTAATTAATTGTAATGATAATAATATGCGATCAGTATTGTGTGAAAAGTATTCATTGAAGCATTATTCAAATAGCACGAAGAAAGTAAACTTGCCCTGCTATGGAGTAGTGCTTACAATGTCCGCTTACCTGCAACAGAAAATAAATAGCTTCAGATTAATGTATTCAAACACCACATAAAACTTCTTTACGTGTAACTTATCATTAGGTGAGGGTTCATCCATTTCAAATAAAAAAATAGGTTTCAGTCAATTAGACCAGACAGTCAGTGGCACTCCATATATGCAAATAAGCAGTGCATACCCTGTGCGTCCAGACAATCCGAAAAACTGCCAACAAATGAAATGATTCCCACTTATTCGCCCATTTTCCTCTACAGATTGAAAACCATAGGCGATCTGCTGTCACCAACAGCACACAATTTGACAAAAATGTAAATTATTGTTTTTTGCGATTAGTGTCACTTTGCATACTCTACTCATAATGCAGACAGTTAACTTGAAAAAAAAGTAACGATTTGGCATTGAACCCCGTACCCGCCAGACTGCGTCCGTTCAGCCATCACGCTCAAAGTGAAAGTCATTGCTTTCATAATGTATTTGCTGTAGTAATTGGAAAGGCTTTGGTAATTTGGGAGAGCTTTTTGAAATCTTTGTTGACTTTATTATATTTAAGAAATAATCAAAAAGAAAAAAGAAGTATCGGTGGCTCATTGGTTGACTGTTGCCTTCTGATCTGGAGGTTTCAGGTTCAAATCCCGCCACGTAATGTAATGTATTTTAGAATTTTCGGAATTATATGTACGATTATCCGACGCGCTTACGGTGAAGGAAAACATCGTGAGGAAACCTGCGCACGCCTGCGAAGAGATTCAAAGGTGGTGCGTGAAGTCGTCCAACCTGCACTGGGCCCGCGTGGATGACTAAGTCCTACACACCCTATACGGGTACACACGTGCCCCTCGGTGGGGACGTAATAGTATAATGAGCTTATAATGAATGAATCAAAAATAAAGCCTGGATGCAAGTCACTTATAATCGGTACAGATGGGAAGAATTGGATGAGGCCTTAGTCTAGCATTGGACGTCTAATGGTTGAAATGATGATGAAGATCAGTTATCGATAAAATCGGAATTGTAATTTTGGCGAAACCATATTGCAATTTTTCAAAAATTATTTATATTTAACTACGGTTCATTAGGCACTTATATAAAAAGGAAAATTTCCACAGCAGTAAGACCTTGGGCCGACGACTTGCAAAAGGTCGCTGGTGGAGGCTGGATGAGGAAAGCGGAGGACCGGGATATCTGGCGCGAACTGGGGGAGACCTATGTCCAGCAGTGGACTGCGATAGGTTGAATAGGAAGACCTTGGTTCTTCGAAATAAACAGCGAATTCCTCTTTAACAGTCCCTGTAGATTCGCTCAGTCCTTATTCACGTAACGCCCTTAGGCTCGGTGCATAAACTCTTTTAGGCGAGCGCAGCACCACTTATCTGGTAAAGCTGTGAAGGCTATCTGCGGCCAACAGCGATAAGTTCCAAAAAAGTATATGTACATAGACGTATTCAAAACTATGGAGTTTCGCTGACAACAAAAGTGTGTCAAAATTAGGCCAGTTTTGTATGAAAAAGTAAGGCATTTGGCTTGCATCGGTCAACAGATCCGAGTAAATAAATTAAAAAAGACATACATGGCATAGTAAGATGATGCAAAAACTCAAGTGATCAGAAGGAAATAAACATGAATTACTTTCGTAGTCAAATGAACGATACGACAAGTTATTTCTAGTTAAAATTTTACGTATTTTACAATCTGTCCTTATTTTTTATGCGTCCATATTCATGAAAAAAGCCACGTGACGAATACGTACGGTTAACTATATCTATGTCTACGCCTAAAATTAAAAAGAACGGTATACCTGGCTTCTTATTTATTTTAATTTAGTTTTGTCTGCTAAAATAAAATTTTAAAATATGTGCTTGCCTACACCATAAAAAATCCTTCCTAACGAAACTATGCCAAAGTATAGGTAATAAATAAAATTATTATTATTACTAATAATAATAATTAACGACCTGTAAGTTTTTTCCATAAAAATAAAAAAGCCCGAACATTACCAATGGCTCTACACAAAAACGTCTTTGCTAACACCTAGAGACAAAAATTCGCAAACCAAAACCTAACCCAACGCAAGTGAAAACACCCAACCGTTACAAGTCGCAGTCAAAGACCTAACAAAAGGCAAAACAAACATGGCCGCCGAGCAGGTTTTTATGTACAACTAAAATCTAACGGCGCATCCCGGATTCACGCACACACGCGCGCCGCGTCAGCTGTGCCGAAACTGTGTCAGTAGCGGCGTGTCCCGTTGCACGCGACAAAAAACAAACGCGCCGCTCGCCGGCAGATGGCGTTAGTTGTTATGCGATAAATATTGCGTGAGCAATTATGTTGAGTGCACTTAAATATACGTACAATATGACACAGTTACGATTGTTTGACTGCACTTTAAATGCTAAATTTATGATGTAAATTTGTATTCTAAAACAAAAATATATACAAGGATAAACAAATATTATAAGTATCTAGGTATATTGGAAATTTATCTTCGAGTTTCTTACAAAATGAATACCAAACCTACAATGGTTTATTGTAGAAATAACAATTGAGTGACATTAAAAATGTTTTTATGAATTTTAAATAAAGGCACTTAAATATTATGAAACAATTTAATTTACCGTACGCAGACACTTGACTTCGTGTCATAGACACTCGGTTAATTAGCAATTACCAAGGAATGAGTCCAATTAAATACATTGCTTGCCTCCGGTGTCGCATGCTGGGAAAGGTTCCTGCAGAACTGTATACCGTTATAGCTAGTTTCTAAATGTGTCACTGCAACTTCTCACCGATAGATGGCAGTAAATAACTGCTTTATAGAATTCTTTGTGCGCATTGTATTAAGCAGACTCTTATTATATTGCGGCAACCATATTATGAAATAATGAAACATAAATGTGTCATTTTAAATAAATATAAGTGTTTTAAGGAAAGAAATAACAAAAGCCAACATACTACTCGTAAAATGTACGTTCCATGCAATGCTATTAAACAAATTATTTATACGTAAAGCTTAACAAAATAATTCAACCATCTAATGGCGTTTCGAATACTGATTTAATAAACATAATCAAATAAATGTAATATAAATAACAAGAAATAGATTTGAATAAGCTAATGGGAAGAAAACTGTTTTTCCAGTACATAAACATTGATTACGTGAAATAGTTGCGTGCATAAAGCTATGGTGTCTATAAGCGCTGACTGTGAACTGATCCATTATGTAAAATTAATTAGAATTATTTATACAGAATATCATTCATCATCATCATCAGCTCATTAAACGTCCCCACCGAGGGGCACGAGCCTACCCGTATAGGGTGATTAGGCCTTAGTCGTCCACGCAGGCCCAGTGCGGATTGGACGACTCCACACACAACCTTCGAATCTCTTCGCAGGATTGCATGAAGGTTTCCTCACGATGTTTTCCTTCACCGTAAGAGAGTCGGATAACGTACATATATTTTCGAAAATTCGAAAATACATCGGTACGTGTCGGGATTTGAACCTCAGCCCTCCCGGTAGGAAGGCGACAGTCCACACCATTGAGCCACCGACGCTCATATCACATCATTGGATCTCATAAATCCGTGTAAGTTACGCTTGTTATTTAATATTGTCTCAGATATAAAACAATAATATAAAAAGATGTTTAAGGATAGAGCAAAATGTGCTATATAGCTGTTACGCCATTTCTACTTATTTAAAGGCCCCTTAGACTCCCTTATCTTTAACAACACCAAATATATCCCTAGGATTTTTTATGTTACGAAGTGTACAGAACGGCCAGGACGCTCACCTGATGGTAAGTGATACGCGTGACCATAACAGAGCGGCATTAAAGAAGATCAACAACTGATAAACAGTGAGGTATTATCCTCCGTCAATGCCGCACTGCGCCCGTCACCCGAGACAGCAGATGTTAGGTCTCTTATACCCGGTTATATCACTGACTCATCCTCCATCCTCCTCCTTCTCAACTTGTAGCATGGGTACTAAACAACGGATAAACATACTTATCTACTTTTTTTGAATAAAACATACATATTATACATAGAAAACACCCAGACCATTACAAACAGACATGTTCATGCACACGAACGGCCCGGCGATCGAACCGGGAGCCCTTGGTGTAGTTACCAACGTTTCATTTAACCAAATGGGTTGTGTGGATAAAAATCGGTAGATTCAGGCTGTTTTTGTTGACAAGCTTGTCTTATATAAGTTATATCTGATATATTTATCACCAAGCAAGCTATATCCACTATTGGCAACATTTTACATAAACATCATATTATCATCAGCCTATAGCGTCCCACTGTAAGGAACAGGCTTTCCCACTCATCACCATGGTGAGTTTGGGCTGCAACCCGATAGAACGAATGTGGATTGGTGTGTGGTAACGACTACCATACTAAGATTGTGGCCTTGACCGACGGCTTAACGTGCCCTTCCAAGCACAGAACCCTCTTTCTTTTCGGTAGATCAGGTAATTCAGCCTGCAAGATTCTAATATATTCCAAACTGGGAAAATCGGACATAGAACAAAAAAGATTAAGATATGGATTATAATTACGAGAAACACGGTACTTTAAATAATACAAAGTAGTTTAAAATTTCACATGATTCGCCAAGTAATTGGCATTTAAATGTAACATTAAGGGTGACATGACATTATTCGATGAAGTGACTTGATTCGAACTCATTACCCTTGGATCATGTTGCGATCTAAAACCAACGCTCTGCCCCTAAACTACGGAATAAGTTATATCTATTTGTGAGATTGTTTGAGAACCTATTCCGCCATTACGAGCAATATTAAAACTTGACGCAAATTTCAAAATGTGGCAAGCGATAATGTCAAACCTAAATCACCCACGCGTGAATTGAAACTTAGATAAACTACAAGAGGGGTGATACGAAAGGTTGGGGTGGATAGTTTGTGAAGAGATAAGTTAACATAGCTCCCTTTATTTCTCATGAAGTGAGAAAATCCACACACTGATAACAGAGGTTAAGGGAAATCATTTTTCACCTTTCGTAACTGCTCTCAACCAATGATATTCTGTATATTTACAGGTAGATACGCCAGCCGTGCCTCAAAAACGAACCGCCAAAGAGAATACAGTTTGTATCCTCTTTGGCTAGGGTCTCATTGACGTTTGTAACATGTTATTTATTGAGTGATATATTATTGTTATGGGTTATTTTTATTATATTGAAGCAAAATAGGACATTTTATCAACGAATTGGTTTGTAAATGAAATCAAACGGTATATGTTTTTAAAATAAAAGCCAAAATAACCAATTTAAGCAGTCATAGGCCATGATGACTACAAAAAGATTGACTCTACCTCATCACGCTAGCGCAATAGATAGTTAACTGTAGGCAGAATTATTGCTCTCAACACTTAATAGCCTCAATGATGTAATTAGATTCGTGATATGCTCACAAAACAATCAAAAAAGTGAATGCAGCGATAGCACACATACACATATTTCGAATGAGCGTTCATTTACCTAAACAAAAGCCTAGTTTACGGGACCGGCTTAATCCACGATAGTGAGAGGTTTTTCCAGTATCTACCTCGTTTATTATTGTATATAACAGTACCTAAAAAGAGATCAAATGCAACGGGAGAGCTCTCTTTCTCTTCTGAATGTTTATTCCGCGCTGTGCCCTATAGGGATCATCATCATCATCAGCCCATTAAACGTCCCCACTGAGGAGCACGAGCCTACCCGTATAGGGTGATTAGGCCTTAGTAGACAACACGATCCCAGTGCGGATTGGCTGACTTCACGCACAACCTTTGAGTCTCTTCGCAGGCGCGCCCGCAAGTTCCTCATGATGTTTACCTTCACCGTAAAAGCGTTGGATAATGTACATAGAATTAATACTCTGGCTCACACTGCGTTGGAAAAAGCAAACCTATTTGCCTCCCTGTTTGCTCAGTCTTCACGTCTTGATGCGGGTAATGCCGTACCGCCTACTTTGCCTAACGTTACAACAACTATGTCGGATATTCGAATTCGCCAGAAGGAGGTGCGTCGAACACTTTGTGGTCTGGACGTTAATAAAGCAAGCGGTCCTGATGGTATACCTGCAATTGTTTTGAAGGTTTGTGCGCCTGAACTGTCTCCCGTGCTGACACGCCTCTTCCGGCTTTCTCTTGACACTGTGTTGGCCGAAATCCTGGAAGCTTGCGAACGTGCAACCTGTGCCTAAAAGAGGTAGTCGTGCTGATCCTGCTAATTACAGGCCCATCTCAATCACGTCTTTACTTTGTAAAAGTATGGAGAGGGTTCTGAATCGTAGACTTCTGGCGTACCTTGAAGCGAATGATCTCTTAAGTGATCAACAGTTTGGGTTTCGTCGCAGTCGGTCTACTGTGATCTTCTTGCGTACGCCACGTACATCTGGAGCGAAGCAATGGAAAGGCATGGCGAAGCACTTGCCGTTTCGTTGGATATTTCAAAAGCTTTTGACAGGGTTTGGCATGACGGTCTGGTTAGCAAGCTTCCTGCTTATGGCTTGCCCACTGGGTTGTTGTGCGTGGATTGCAGACTTTCTGAGAGATAGATCTCTTCAGGTGGTCATTGATGTTGCTCGTCTGATCAGTTGTCTCTGAATGCAGGTGTTCCTCAGGGGTCAGTGCTCTCTGCAACGCTCTTTCTGCTGCATATTAACGATCTGTTGATACCCGGTATCCTTGGGTATGCATGAGCACAGTTGTAGAGAGTTACACGTCCAATGCGCGTACCAGTGGGTTTGAAGTGCAGGCGCTGCGGGAGGCTATGGTTGAGCGTTTGAACTCATCTCTTAGGTCTGTTTCTAATTGGGGTGATGCTAATTTGGTCGCGTTTAATGCCTCAAAAACTCAAGCGTGTCTTTTCTCCACAAAGCGAACACCTTTTGACCTCACACCTTCTTTCCGTGGTCTATCGGTGCCAATTTCGGATAGCCTTGAGCTCTTGGGCACTACTCTCTCGGCGTCTCTTAATTTGGATCTTTTATCGAGTCTAAAGCCCAGTTGGCCTCGAAAAAGCTTGGTGTCCTCTCTAAGGTGAGGAAATACTTCACTCCAGAACAGCTCCTTGCTTTGTACAAGGCACAAGTAAGACCTTGCATGGAGTATTGTTCTCACCTTTGGCCACCTATGGCTCAGCTAAATACCAACTGGAAACTTTTAATACCATTCAGAGACGAGCCGAGAGGTTAATAGGTAACAGCTCTTTACCCAAGTATCGGTTGCAAGGTCTGAGCCACCGGCGGCGGGTTGCCTCTTTGTCGTGCTTCTATAGGTTGCACTTCGGGAGTGTGCACAAATATTGCATGATATTGTCCCGCCGAGTCCTTTCTTTCATCGATCAACCAGGCAGACGGTGAAGCGACATCCATTTATAGTAGAGATGCCGAAGTGTCGTACTAAGCGCTTTGAATCCACATTTATTATTCGCACTGCGAAACTTTGGAATTCGTTGCCAGCTTATGTTTTTCCCGAGGTGTACAATTTGGGGGTCTTCAAGTCGAGAGTAAATAGGTTTCTTCTAGGTCAGCGTGTTTCATCCTAGACATCGTCGATGTTTAACACCAGACAAGGCGTAGTCAAACGCTGGCCTATTTAATGTAAAAAAAAAAAAAAATAGAATTTCGAAAATTCGAAAACACATTGGTACGTGGCCGGATTTGAACTTGCGCCCTCCCGGTAGGAAGACACTGAGCCATTTCATAGTTGCTAAACTTTGAAGGTCCAACAAAAATCACTTCTAAATAAAAAGCTGGATCATGAAACAAAGTAAACAAGCTCTGTCGAAGTAATACGAAACAGTTTGAACCGTACGGCCCAAGGCTGTGTGAATCGATATTATCGAAGGACGTTATGTACGGTTTGTGGAATTGCGTAATAACTTGAACGTGACGGGAATACTTGGTGTTTTTCATTTTAACTTCGTAGCCAGACTTAATAACAATTTTATTGAGCGTAAAGCAGTATATTTTTATTTATTTATTTATTTAAAAACTTAATGCACACTATAATATAATGTACAAAGGCGAACTTAATGCCGAGTGGCATTCTCTGCCAGTTAACCTTTGGGTATACAGAAAGAAATATATATAGTGTGTAGTGATATATAGTGTTTTTCGTTAAAGTGACGTTAGTTGATATTTAATAATTTGGTAGCAAATAAACGTTTTTTCTATTCCGTCTAACACAGGCTTCACTTGCTTGAATGGAGGTTCCGAATCGCTAGTATAAGGCAAAAATATTGTGAATGAAAAACAATTGTTTTGTTTTAAATATTTATTATAGTTTTCCATAACTAATAAATGTATACTTAAAGTAAAGAACATAGATATGTAAATTCTAAATTAGTTTTGTTTATAAATCACAAACGCCTTGAAAAGTTTAATTTGTAACTAAGGATCTCCTTCGCCCGTGTAATACATAAGTTGCCAAGTAAATAAATAAATATATTAAATGTAGCGTAGCATACTGATTGTCGGTGGCTCATTGATGTGGACGGTTCCGATGTGGAGAGTGCAGGTTCAAATCCCGCCACGTACCAATGTATTTTCGAAATTATATGTACGTTTATCTAATGGTTAAGGAAAACATCGTGAGAAAGCCTGCGCACGCCTACGATGAGATTCAACAGTTGTGCGTGAAGTCGGCCAATCCGCACTGGGCCCGCGTAGAGAGCGTAGAGAACTATGGCTTCATCACTCTTAACGGGAAGGCTCGTGTCCCTCGGTGGGGACGTTTAATGAGCTGGGGATGATGATACAATGAGATTTGAAAGTCATTATCTTCGAGGATAGCCGGCAAGAAACTCGATATGTGACCTCTTTGTGATTCCACACATCCCTGGTGAGATGGAACCAGCCTAATACAGATTCTTTATTAATTACTACTATTCCAAGATTTAAAATTATAACTGTATTACAATCTTAAGACAACTATTACTCATTTGTAAATAGAACACGCCAACCTAAAATCACTTCAAGAGAACATCAATTCGGTATTCTCCACCATCCGCAATAAAATACCAAACCTTATTTTTATAAAAGCGCACCTTATTTTATATGTCGTTTCATTGATCACTTTTGTTTATTAGCAATATTGTATTTTTAATTACACTGAAACCAATAAATATTAGGTCAATTGATGATAGTGAGCAATGACGTCACATATCAATAATCTCATACAAAATATATGGAAACGTTCCTTTTCGACAGTTCATAAAAAGTGCGTCAACGATAAGTGGTGTCAAATACCCAATTCGTTTGGAAAAAAATCCATACTGCCAACCTAAACAACCTAAAAAGAACATCATAAACAAGCTAGTGATGTGACACACAGCCCTACAACCCCACATTGGGTGTAAGCTAATCGTCACAGATTACGTAACGCCGTCTGCCTTTATCTATGGACCCACCCTCGCTCGACCCAATTCCAATATTATTGTATAGAGGTCTTTGACACGTCGGAAACCTGACGAAAGTTCAATTTGCAGGCGTGAAAATATCTATGGATATTTATTTACGGTACGTTTTTCGTCAGGTAATAAACCTCTGCTAGTATTATGCGGTATATATATGATTATATCATTAATTGATATAATTTATATGCAATTAATGAATAGAACCCTAATATATATATATATATATATATATATATATATATATATATATATATATATATATATATATTATTTGTTAATTGTCAAATCACTTTCACATTTTCTTAAGGTGTTTTAGACAAATGTTATGGTTTGATACATTACTCTAATAAGATATATTAAAAAAACTTAAATTAATGAGAAGAATAACATTTCGCAGTACTTAATGCGTGAATATATAGATTTCCCATAAATTCACATACATTTATTTGTGGACTAATAAACAGGTTATTATATAAATCAGCCTATAAACTTCAACTGCAGGGCGTAGGCCTTCCTCCGCAGCATGGCTATAGGGTATGATATGTATACATATAGTAACCACAGACTTATTCGTCTTTCTTGTTACTTGAGTGAATAAGAACCAATAAATATTAAAGAATATGGTACATCGCGGGTTTCGAAGCTGCATCCACCAGATCGAAAGGCAACAGTGCACACCAATGAGCCACCGACGCTCTTGCAGTGAACGGAGACATTATGAGGAAACCTGCGCACGCCTGCGGAGAGATTCAAAGATTGTGCGTGAAGTCGGCATTCGCAATGGGCCCGCTTGTACTGCCCGGGGATTGAACCCCCCGATTCACGCCAAACCTAGGTCTACCTAGGGTCGTATCCCTCCACGTCGGCTGGTGATTTATAGCGAATACTCTGTAAGCTCTTGATTGATTGACGGAAAAAAACTCTCGATAAATAATATTAATATCCACTGACATTCACACAGCCCCAAGTTAAGCGTGAAGCCTGTAGTATGGGTACTAAACAACGGATAAACATACTTATATATTTTTTGTAAATACATATTATACATTGAAACACCCAGACCAATACAAACAGACATGTTCATGCACACAATTGTTTATACTGCCGGAACCCGGAACCATTGGTGTAGCTGACACTTCAACCTTTACACCAAATGCGTCGTCAAAATAGTTTTTCTTATTTAACTTCGCGTGATAGCAATTAAACCAGCATAACGTCCTACAACAGGGCACACGGTATAGATTTAAATATACCCTCAATGGCACACGGTAAGTCTATGAAGCATTCAAGCTATAACTCAACACGTTGGCTCAATGATAGGTGGGTGTTTTGGACTACCCTCCTGAGATTGTAGCCGCTTAACACGTCTTCCGAAACACTTAAACACTCAAGGTAATATTGATCTGTCGCCTATTCTATGACGGAATGACTCAAATGAGGTGTTATCATGACATATATGTATATATATGTCCCCCGAAGTATGTTACTAGACGATAACTCACTGAGAAACGTCAACCAAAAAATGTCCTAGCCGCTTGACACATACGTTGACTTATTGTATATATATATATATATAT
>PQWD01009739.1:0-43107 GCA_019425675.1 Leucinodes orbonalis | reverse complement strand
TACACCACGGTTTCGTTCTTCCCGGGCAATACAAACAATTATGTGCGTGAACATGTATGTTTGTATTGTACGAATTATTTTTATGCAAATTTCCTCAACGCCCAGATCTATAGGTCCATGAAGATAGGTCTCACGCCTTTTAAATTTTACCACCATGTATAGGCCTTAGTCGTCCAGGCGGGCCAGTGCGGATCGTGCGTTCACGCACCACCTTTGAATCTCTTTGCTGGCGTGCGCAGGTTTCCTTACGATATTTTACTTTACCGTAAAAGAGTTTGAAAAACTAAGTAAAAAAGCAGAAAGAAGATACCATCACATGGTAAATCAACGTTAAACCTAAGGTTCGCAATACTGTGACGCTCCTTTAGCGCAGATATCCTTCACAGGGCATGCATGATTATTTTTTTATTTTTGTAGCTTTCATAGTTAATTTTGCATATTTGTAAATATTATAGGATTTTTAAAAATATATTTCAGTATTTTCCCGTTGCTTTGGAATACATGATTTTCCGATATTTCTCTGTCTTCTAAGTCAATTAGAATAAAGTCTAAATAATTTGACAATCTAATTTAATGATTTTGGCATAGAAATACTTTGTTTCAGAGTAGAAATAGGACTAAGATTTTGGTATTATATCTTTTTTTGCAACCTGTGATGTAATCGTAGATGGTAGTATTACTACGGGTGAGGCTGAGTAGTCGCAGAATGGTTGAGACATCGGCTTGTCGGTGCAGTGTGCGATCACCAATCTCCCACACCTACCAAACAATATACATATGCCTACGTTGTATTTAATATTTGAAAGGTCAGACCATTGATTAATAAATATTCGAACAAACTTACAGTCGAAGCAGCGTTTGTCGACAAAAAGTTATTTCGAAAAAAACTCTATTCGCACAATCGTTCAGTCGATATTCCATTCATCGCACATATGTCTTTCAAATAAAAATTAAGGCCCCCCCTGCAGTGGGACATAATAGGCTAATGATGCTCTTTACCGTGAACTGGATTTGGTGCTGGCAGCTTTTAAAGGAGGTCTCGTTCAAAATCTAGATCCAAATGTAACTCTGACATGCTTCTGTCACATCACAGAATGAGTTTTCGTCCGTTTACGGAACTATCAGGCCTAAATTAAAAGTTCATTATTTTTTTTTAAGAAATTCTACAAATTGCTGTGAACTCTCAATATCATTGATTTCTTACCTAACTATCTTACTAAAGTGAGAAATGTAAGTGCTATTAGTAAATTAGAAATTTAAGTATGTATGTGTGTATTTAACTCTCGTTAAGAACCAATGGTATTCTGTATATATAAAGGTAGATACGCTATCCGTGCCTCAAAAACGAACCGCCGAAGAGAGTGCAGTTTGTACTCCACTGCATTTCTTGGTATAACTTTAGATTCAAAGTTACAATGGGGGCCTCACATTGAATCACTGGCTGGTAAGACTTAGCTCGAGCTTATGCTGTTAGGAAGATAAGGCTCTTGACTGATGTAGAAACAGCAAGATTGGTTTATTTAGTTATTTTCATAGTGTCATGTCGTAAGATCTACTGTTTGTGGGCTCAGCTGCCGACATTATATATAATTTTACTACAAAAAGAGCTATTCGTTTTATCTACAACCTTAGACCCCGTGACCCTCTTAAGGAACTTCTCAAAGAAATAAATATAATGACTGTAGCATCACAATATATTTATGAAAATTTGATTTACGTCCGTCAACGTTTAAAGGTATGATAGTATTATCATACTTAAAAAAAATTGACTCATACAATTTTAATACGAGGAATAGAAACAAACTTGCTGTTCCAGCCTTGAGACTACATAAAGTAGGTAAATCTTTTATAGGAAGATGTATAAAGTTTTTCAATAAGGTACCGCAAAATATTGTAGAGTTGCCTTTACACATGTTTAAAGCTAGAGTAAAAAACCACTTTTCTAAAAAGAGTACTATACTATTGACGAATATTTATGTGATAAAAATCCATGGTCTCAAATTCTCAGCTACTTCAGTGTTTATAAAATATCTGTACATTAAAATCATTGTTTAAAAAAGGTACTGTTGAGTTTTCTTGGGTGCTTCTTTCTCAACCGGCCAAAACGCCGAAGCGCTTTTTTCAAGTATCAAAATTCATTATTTTGCTTTACTTTAGTATTTTAAATGTATTTTTTTACTGTATTTTTTTTGTATTCTTTTTGACGTTCATAAGTGCTTTTTGTAAGCTTAATCTGAATAAATGAATTTTGACTTTGACTTTGTTATCTAGGTAAATGTACGCTCATTCGAAATATGTGTATGTACGCTGTCTCTGCATTCGGAACACTTTTTTCGATTGTTTTGTGACACAGACATCAGAATATACATTAGACTGGACAAGCCGCCAAGTTTATAGGCAGTCCCAGTGTCGCAATTTCTTTTCGGTTCTTACCTGTAAAAAGTTATTATATTTCTTGGTAAATTTACTGATTCATTGCAATGATGGCATGTTACAATTGCACAAGATGGCATTTTGGAAAAAAAACGGTAATTTCTTCTCATATTCGTGCGTCTTGACTCGTCTCACAGAGCGTAAACTGGTAGCCAGTGTATGCTCGTTGAGCTTACAGTTGTCGCACTTTAAACGCGGCCCCATCTCCTGTATTGGGAAATCTGTGTTTTGTGACCATATCACGAATCCATACTTTTTTACATCATTGGTGGTACATCGCCTGACCATGACAGATGAATTGTTGGTGAAAATTAATAACAGTACCTGTTTTTTAATTTTCGTCAACACTGGTCTGCGCACGCACCAGCTTTTTTTTACCAAGTATCAAAATATTTGCTTTCTATAAGCCTTAACTGAATAAATGATTTTAACTTTGACTATATACCCAATAATAAAAAAGTATAGATACGTGATATGCTCACAAAACAACCGAAAAAAGTGTTTTGAATGCAGCGACAGCACACATACACATATTTCGAATGAGCGTACATTTGCCTACAACTGTATTCTCTTTGGCGGTTCGTTTTTGAGGCACAGGTGGCGTTTCTACCTTTATTTTTACAGAATATCATTGTATGTACCCGAGACGATAGATGCCAGGTCTCTTATACCCGATAATTTTACTAAATAATTATCAACCTTCAATGGTTTGCAGGCCAGCTCCTCATTGCGAAGAATGGCAGGCCTGTTATAGGCCTGATCTATGTCACTGCTTCCTGAGGAATCTTAAAATGATGGTAAGTGTTGTTTAATAAAATTGTGAGGAAGCCAGAGAACTTTCTGACATACTTCTGTAGCTTTAATCTTCCTCCGGGCAAAGTGGCGCTCTCTCATCTCTACCTTTTATTTTAGGACTAAACCTTGATCGAAATCTCATCATTATTATCATCAGCCTATAACGCCCACTGCAGGCCACAGGCCTTCCCGCACAGCATATCTATGGGGAGAATGAACCACAACCCACCATGCGGGCCCAAAGGGTATTGGTGGGTTACCGGCTACCATCTTAAGATTGTAGCCCGGACCGACGGCTAACGTGACCTCCGAAGCATGAAATTATCTTTCTTGTCGAACAATCAGGTGATTCAGCCTGTTCTATCCTAACGAAAGTGGAGAAAATGATGGATGGCTCTGCCAAATATCAGCTAAACGCTTTGGACTCGGTGGACCAAAGAGCCAGGAGGCTCATAGGTGGCAATACGCTCGTTGGAACCAAACTCCAGAGTTTGGAGCATCGGCGTTAAGTCGCCTGTCTATCGGTTTTTTATAAGGTGTATTTTGAGAGTGCGCGCAGGCACTTCACAGCTTGATACCACCCTCCAGATTTTAACACAGGGCCACAAGACGCCGGGAGTGCTTTCACCCCACAGATTTCCCAATACAGGAGATGGGGCAAGCCGCGTTAAAAAGTGCGACAAATGTATGCTCAACGAGCATACACTGGCTATAGTTTACGCTCCGTGAGACGAATGAAGACGCACGAATTTTAGAAGAAATTACCGTTTTTTTTTTCCAAATGCCATTCTGTGCAATTGTAACATGCCATCATGCAGTGAATCAGTAAAATTTACCAAGAAAATATAATATCTTTTCACAGGTAAGAATTAAAAGTAATTGCGAACTGGGACTGCCTATAAACTTGGCGGCTTGTCCAGTCTAATTGTTATTCGGATGTCTGTGTTTCACCCCCATGTGGAAGCGGTTCGCTGCGTCTTTTTTGGTTCGCACAGTTTGGGGGTGGAACACTCTTCCCGTTTCTGTGTTTCCAGAGGCTTATAACCTCGGTGTAATCAAGGCCAGAGTGAATAGGCATTTTTTGGGTAAATGTATACCATCATAGGCCTCGTCATCACTTACCATCAGGCGAGACTGAGACCAAACGTAAACACATAGATAATAAAAAATAATCTCAGAGTGAAGTTTTCCGGCGGGATTCGAACCCTCTACCTCTGGTTCACGCATATCTAAGCCGAACGTTTCTTCTTCTTATCGAGTCGACGAAAAAAGACAAATGTACAATAACTGATTTTGATTGCCTGGTATTGAAAAGTGCCTTTTTCCTTGAAAAACCATATCGTAGTGAAAGGATCAGCCAATATGCGTTACCGAATTAAAAGCCGCCGATCGGCGATGTAGCGAGATTCAGATTGTGGTTCAGAATTAATGAAAGAAAGAAAGAAAAATTTTTATTTGACAGATCAGAAAACACTACATTTACCAACATAAGACAAACACATTATGAAAAAGACAACATTAGGTACAAGGTAAAACACAACATGCAACAATATAGTCTAACAGTGATACATATAGAAGAAAATATAATAAAAGAAGAAAGATGATAAATGTAGTATCTTCTCGTGCCAAAAAGGACCCCGCCTCAGCATCGGCTGCCTTGTGTTGCAGTGAATCAACACCTGGCAGCGCTGATTTTCCGACAGGGCTTCGACGACGAGCATGGACTCGAATGAATATATATATATATATTCACTCCAGAACTTATCTGCTCCAACGGCCATCGGTTCTGCGACATACGTGACCAGCCCACTGCCACTTCAACTTGCTGATCCGGCGGGCTATGTCGGTAACTTTAGAAAGGAGGATGTTTGTAAATATTCATTCATTCAACTATTTTTTTCTAGCACATTCCAATTGACAATAACTGAGGTTTGGATCTGATGATGGAGGGCGGCGAGGGTATGGTAGCGGTGGTGCGTGGTATCCAGGGCTCAGGGCTGGCTGTGACCCTGCTGGACGGCTGCAGGCAGTACACCTTAATGCCTAACGCTGGTAGGTGATTCAGGTTTAAACGAAGGTTGTACTTTAGGACTCAACGAACGCTATTTTTTTTGTGCTATATGTGGCAAACCAGCAAACAATTGCAATACCAGAAGGCAAGGGTATACCCTTAACGGAACGGAACGGAACCAGCTTCCTAGATGAGAGTACGTTGTCTCATATTAAAAAGGGCCTGAAAGGTCATAGCACCCAACCGAAAAAACAGGATCGATGACTGTTCTTGGTTTTCTTCAAGGCCACTCTGTTATGGCTAGGCGTATAACTTACCATAAGGTGAGCGTCCTGACCGTCCTGTATACTTATAACATAAAAAAAATATTTTTCTGCAAAGCAAAATGTATGTTTCTTTCTCCAGAGCAACAGTCCCAAAANTTCCAATTGACAATAACTGAGGTTTGGATCTGATGATGGAGGGCGGCGAGGGTATTAGCGGTGGTGCGTGGTATCCAGGGCTCAGGGCTGGCTGTGACCCTGCTGGACGGCTGCAGGCAGTACACCTTAATGCCTAACGCTGGTAGGTGATTCAGGTTTAAACGAAGGTTGTACTTTAGGACTCAACGAACGCTATTTTTTTTGTGCTATGTGGCAAACCAGCAAACAATTGCAATACCAGAAGGCAAGGGTATACCCTTAACGGAACGGAACGGAACCAGCTTCCTAGATGAGAGTACGTTGTCTCATATTAAAAAGGGCCTGAAAGGTCATAGCACCCAACCGAAAAAACAGGATCGATGACTGTTCTTGGTTTTCTTCAAGGCCACTCTGTTATGGCTAGGCGTATAACTTACCATAAGGTGAGCGTCCTGACCGTCCTGTATACTTATAACATAAAAAAAATATTTTTCTGCAAAGCAAAATGTATGTTTCTTTCTCCAGAGCAACAGTCCCAAAACTCATCCGTAAACATATCACACCACAATCAGTCTAACGAACGACGCACGCAAGCTGGCACCACGAAGCCAGGCCTATATGGGAGTACACCACTCGGTGTGAACTCTTCACTCGCAGGATCTCCAGTCCAGAAGTGCACTGCAGTGGGAGGAGACAAGCCGGTGTACTGTGACTCCGCAGTTCAAGCTACTGATGGGAGATACGCGAGCATGTACAAGGTGAGACAAATCAAGCTCAGCTCATTAAACGTACCCACTGAGGGGCACGAGCCTACCCGTATAGGGCAGTTCCTTAGTCATCCACACGAGTCCAGTGCGGATTAGCCCACTTCACGCATGACCTTTGAATCTCTTCGCAGGCATGCGCAGGTTTCCTCACGATGTTTTCCTTCACCGCAAGAGCGTCGGATTAACGTTCATATAATTTTGAAAAGACATTGGTACATGGCATTGAACCTACCCCTCCAGATCGAAAGGCAACAGTCCACACCAATAAACCACCGACGCCAATTATTATAATCAAATATTATTTTTTTAAACTTTGTTTTACAAGTTCACATAACGTGCAATGGATCAAGCTATGTTCAAGGTCTCTCTTAGGGATACAATCTGAAATGAAACCTAAATGAACTAAAATTACCGACGCACGAGTGACTAGCCGGATCAGCAAGTTGAGTTGGGGCGGTCACACGACGTATGTCTCAGAGCCGATGGCCGTTAGAGCAGACGCCAGCCGGATCAATGGACCGACGTCTTGAAAAACGTCGCTCATGGAGGCTGAATAAGGAAAATAATGACCAGGAATGGGAGAATAGAAGAGACCTATGTGAGATAGGTTACAACGTAGTGTTTCCTTAATACGTCCGTTCCAGATGGCGCACTGCAGTCTGAGCCCAACCTCTCCGCCGGTCCAGCTCACGGAGTTTCCCCGCAAAGGACTGAATTATGTCGAGGTAAAAACAAGGGAGATTAAAAAAATAATGTTAAAGTGTATAGGACAGTCAGGACGCTCACCTGATGGTAAGTGATACGCTAGACCATGACAGAGCGGCATTGAAGGAGACCAACAACTGATAGACAGTTATTATTCTCCGTCAATGCCAAACTGCGCCCGACACTAGAGACAACAGATGTTAGATCTCTTATACCAAGTAATTTCACTAGCTACAGTGCCCTCATCCCGAAACACAGAAGTGTATAACACTCGTGTTTCCCGGGACGATATCTGACACTGCGGTGGTACCTACCTAGACGACTCAGTACCGAGTCTACCACCTAGTAGAAGAAATCTATTTGTGTTGTTGACTACATGACCCTTTACCGAGTTCTGACTCCGTGAACTAGTGATCTCAGCATTGAGCAGAAATCGCTTCGTGATCCGGGAGACGAGGGCTCGAATCCCGCGGGGAGACCGCATTGCAAAAGTCACTTTGTGCGCCTTCTCCTAGTGTGGTTGACGCTGAATCATTCGATTATCTGAAAATAATGATGATTCCGTGATTCCAGTGGCGTGCACAGGAATTATGAATAGGGTATGCAAAGTGAGAGGAACTAATCCCAAAAAACAATAAATCATTTATATTTTTGTCAAATTAAGTTTATTTAACAGCACTCATAAAGTTTGTTGAATTACAATTTGATGTACAAATTATGTCTAAGCTATTGATAGGTTTTCGCAAATTATACTGTATGTATCAAAGTGCTGTTGATGACAGCAGATCGGCTATAGTTACATATCAGTAGAGGAAAATGGGCGAATAAGTAGGAATCATATAATATGTTCGCGATTTTCCGGGTTGTCTGGACGCACAGGGTATGCACTGATTATTTGCGTATATGGAATGCACGACACTGCGTGCTTCGGAGGGCACGTTAAGCCGTCGGTCGGTCGGTCGTAGTATTGCAGTCGTTTACATCTGTTAATCCGCATTAGACCCAGGAGGTGGTTAATGGCTAATCTATATGGCTATAATGTGCGGGACAGCCTGTGTCCTGGGACGTTCTAGGCTTATAATGAAGTTCATCATCATCACCTCATTAAACGTCCCCACCGCGGGGCACGAGCCTACCCGTAAAGGGTGATTAGGCCTTAGTCGTCCACGCGGGCCCAGTGCGGATTGGTCGACTTCACACACAACCTTTGAATCTCTTCGCAGGCGTGCATGAAGGTTTCATCACGATGTTTTCCTTCACCGTAAGAGCGTCGGATAACGTACATATATTTTCGAAAAAATTTGGTACGTGTCGGGATTTGACCTCAGCCCTCCCGATAGGAAGGCGACAGTCCCCACCACTGAGCCACCGACGCTCTCAATCGATAATGAAGTTGTTATTGATGAAATTATAAATATCCACTGACATTCACACAGCGCCGTCTAGCACCAAACTACGCATTCGCCTGTAATATGGCGACCCATTTTTTGTAGCGGTTGAGACGTTGACAACTACACCGAGTGTTCCGGGTTCAAACATTTGTGTACATGAACATGTCTGTTTGTAATGGTCTGGGTGTTTTATATGTATGCATTTACAAAAACAAAATATATAAGTATATTTATCCGTTGTTAAGTACCCATATAATACATAAAAACACCCAGAGCAATACAAACAGACATGTTCATGCACACAAATGTGCATACTGCCCGAGGATACATATATATATTAAAATTAATTATATTTCTGCACATAAATACATTTAATTTACATCCAAATACTGATGAATCAATAAATATTAAAATAATAACAATATATATGTCAGGTCAGTCTAGCCTTAATAATATTAAGGCCATAATTATTTGTAATTGTTTGAATAATATGAGCCCAAGGTGACTCCTCGTCTCTCCTACTTGCCGTGCCCTACAGGCTCCATAAATGTACTTACTATATTGTTTTAACATCTATGTAACTTATAGAGTGCAATAAAGATATGAATATGGATCGAACCCGGAACCCTTGGAGTAATAGCCGACGTCTCAACTCTCAACCATTTCACCGGATGGGTCGTCGTGATGTTCTTGATTCACTAGGTCATGGTAACTTCGAAGTGGCCGGGCTGGGCAGCGGCGAGACGTACGTGCCGAGCAAGTCGCACAGCTTCCGTGGAGGGATGATCCGGCTTGACAAACGTATGCGTCTCTTATCTTATGGATGTTAGATGAACAATAAACTAATTTGTTGACCAATCACGAAGAAAGGTCGACCGTGAATTATTCATTTCAATTTTGACCTTAACGCGCCTTGGGAAGAGTATAAAATCAAAAGCACGAACACACCATGTCATAATGATAATGTTACGAGCCGGAGGTTCAGGATAAATTATTGCCAAACACAAAGAATAACACGATAAAACACTTTATTAATTCACAACTATTAAATACACACAACACTAATTACAATTACACTCTCACTAATTAGTCAATTCACGCGCGCACAATAATCAGTAATTCAAATGCACAAAACTATAACACACTTGATGAGTCCGTATAATGTCCGCACACACACGTTATAATCACTCGTAACTCTTCACACTGTTATCTCACACTCGACGTCGACTCCTTAGATATCGCTGTATCACTCGCTTCTTCCTTATAGTCGCAGGTACTGCGCTCTTCGTTCCTCTGTGAGTAGAACACAAGACTCCCGGCGCACCCATCGGCCCGCCTTATATACCTGTCCGCCGTAAGCTCGAAGCGTCGACGTCATTCTACATAGTTCGCGAAATATCTAGAACATACTAGACTCTGCTATTCGACGATTCGCATGCCATACTCTATGGTGGACTGACGTCACATATAAGCCGCCATATTTAATGTTATTTTTAATTATGTCAATGCGTAACAATAATATTATGTAGCGAGCGATGTCATTAAGAATGAAAATTCTGCCCAACTGACGCGATGGGTAGACATGGGTTGTCGCGGACACTTCTTAAGTGAGATTGTGCATTTGTTATTGTATTGTTTATCAGAGTTGTAGATAGAATCGATCACTCGATTCCTTTAAGTGATTTCGTCAAAATCCCGTAATGCACAGATAAGCGTCTGTGCCTAAGTATTAAAAGTCCCCAATTACTAAAAGTGATCACTCGTTTTTTTAATTGAGTCTGCGTTTGCCAACAAATGGAATACAACCATACAAGCATCAAAATGAACTCATTCAAAAACGAAACACAAATAGCAATGTGCAGCCCTTTTTGTCGCCAGAAGCCAGGACACTTTATAACATGTTATCCACTACAATGTGATTTGTCATCATCAGCCTAGTATACGTCCCCAACGAGGGGCACGAGCCTACTCGTATAGGGTGATTAGGCCTTAGTCGTCCATGCGGACCCAGTGCGGGTTGGACGACTTCACGCTCAACCTTTGAATTTCTTCGCAGGCGTGCGCAGGTTTCCTCACGATGTTTTCCTTCACCGTAAGAGCGTCGGGTAACGTACATATAATTTCGAAAATTCGAAAACACATTGGTACCTGTCGGGATTTGAACATCAGCCCTCCCGATAGGAGGGCAACAGTCCACACGATTGATCCACCGACGCTAGTAAGTGCGATTTGTAATATTACTCAATTGTTTGTTATCTTATTCAATTGTAGCCATAACAGAGCAACAATGTCAACATTGACTAAGCTCTTTAAATAAAGAAAAAAAACGAAACACAATGACTCTCCTATAACCTCCAGGTTCCGTATGCTCCCCGCGTCCGTCCAGGGATGTGGACGCATTCGCAAACTCCCTGAGGAAGTATCCTAACTTGAACATGGAAAGATCCTCGGAGATGGTAGATAGACTTCTCGCGTACACGCAGGCTAAGAACAGTAAGTGACTATAGAGAAAATTCAGTTTTTTTTAAAGTTGGCAATCTGCGACCTGACGATCTATTTAGTGTAACGGTTAAGATGTCGGCTCTTACACCAAGGGTTCCGGGTTCGATCACCGGGCTGTACAAATATTTGTGTACATGAACATGTCTGTTTATATTGGTCTGTGTGTTTTCTATGTATAATATGTAGGTATTTACAAAAAATATATATAAGTATGTTTTCCGTTGTTTAATAATTATACGTATGTGTAATGCGGCTCGAACATTTTTTGGTTGACGTTTCTTCAATGATATTCTGTATATATAAAGTTAGATACGCCATCCTTGCCTCAAAAACGAACCGCCGAAGAGAGTATAGTTTGTACTCTTTTGTTTGAGTAAATGTGTTCGAAATATGTGTATGTGTGCTGTCACTGCATTCGGAACACTTTTTTCACGAATCTATACTTTTTACATTATTGCGTTTCTTCGTGTTAGTGCACCTAGTTAGTTTATTGGTGATCTAACTAAGGCATTAACTGACGTTCGTACACTGCAACTGTTGTTACTTGACTGATTACTGCTTACAAAGTTAGTATACAATCTAATTTCAGTGACGAAAACCTACCACAACCGGCACCCGTCACCGCCGAGAAATATCATGGAGTCGAACGCATCTCAACGGAGCTACCAGAAGACTACGATCCCGAAGGCTCTAGGAAGCCAAGGCTGGAGTCACCCACAAGGGATGAATGCTATTGGACAGACAGAAAATCTGTGAAGACCACAGACAACAAACACTTTGGAGTTTCGAAAAGATTCAAGGAAAACTTAAGAAGCTTTTCAGCGAATGTTAGTTCAATTTGTTCACGAATGTTTTGGCTTTCACAAGTTCCATTCTTTCAAACCTTGAAGGGCGTCGGTGGCTCAATGGTGTGGATTGTTGCATTCCGATCGGGAGCACGCAAGATCAAATCCCGCCACGTATAATGTGATTTCGAATTTCCGAAATTATATGTACGTTACCCGACGCTCTTACGGTGAAGAAAAACATCGTGAGGAAACCTGCGCACGCCTGCGTAGAGATTTAAAGGTTATGCGTCGGCCAATCCGCACTGGGCCCGCGTGGCCGACTAAGGCCTATACCCCTTCACGAGTAGGCTCGTGCCCCTCGAACGTGCCATCGACTATAGGAAAATTATTTTTTTCCACCGTTTCCTCATCCAGCCTCCACCAGCAATCTTTCGTAAGTGGTCGGTCCCTCGGGGCGTCCAACGCTACGCTTGCCAAGACGGTCTCCACTCTAGAACTCGACTCCAAAGACCATGTTTCAGCGACATAAGTGATCGGCCTACTGCTAGAAGTTGCTATTCTTATTTCCAACTTACTCTACTATCGTTATGCTTGGACGTCTTGGTTGGGAAATCGAATATACTAGGTGGTAGACTCGATACTGAGTCGTCTAGGTAGGTACCACCGCAGTGCCAGATATCTTCCGGGAAACAGGAGTGTTATGTACTTTTGTGTTTCGGGATGAGGGCACTGTAGCTAGTGAAATTACCGGGTAGGAGAGATCTAACATCTGTTGTCTCGGGTGTAGGGCGCAGTGCGGCATTGATGGAGGATAATAACTGTCTATCAGTTGTTGGTCTCCTTTAATGCCGCTCTGTCATGGTCTGGCGTATCACTTACCATCAGGTGAGCGTCCAGACCGTCCTGTACATTAATAACATAAAAAGAAATCTCGTGATCCTTTTCACTTCGTTTGGCACGTTGAGCCATCGGTCCCGGCTCCTGTCTTAGGATGGTATTCGTTAACACCCACCAAGCCGCATTGGGCCTGCTTGTGTGGTACTGCTCCCCATCATGCTGTTGGCAAGGCCTGATTCCTGCAGTGCGACGTAATAGGCTGACTATGATATGCTATGGATCTTATAAAATATTCCGCAGACGTACAATTTGCATCAGGGACATTATGAGCCGAGTAGTCGAGGATTTTCTGGCACAAGAACATCATCTTTGTTAACGGTTAGTCTTAAAAATGGTTTCCTATTGACGGCCCATCCAGTGTTATAGTTGAGTTGGCTATTACACCAAGGGTTCCGGGTTCAGTCCCGGCCTGGACAAACTGTTCATGGACATGTCTGTTTATATAGGTCTGGGTTCAGAATAAATCCACTGACATTCACACTGTGCCATCTAGTCACAAACTAAGCAATCGCCTGTGATGTGTACTAAACAACGAATAAACATACTTATATACATTTTATTGTATACATATATAATATATAGAAACACCCAGACCAATACTTGGTTTAAGACCCAACGTCTCAATCAATTACACCACATGGGTCGTCAAACAATAATATTTACTCTTATTTTCATTATTTGGATTTATTTTTATTGTTTCAGGCACATTCAGTTGACATGGAAGTGCAAGGTGACTTTAATTTTGTACCTCATTTTATTTTTTCACAAAAAATATTGGATATTTTTTATGTTTATTTATTTTTTATTTTTTATTTTATTTATTATTACATCAATTCACATAATGACCTACAGTTACCCAAAACGTCATCATGCCAAACAAAAAAAAAAACAAACACTAAGGGTCAATACAATTAATACATGAAAAAAAATTCGTTATAAGTTATAAATGTCAAATTATACCAAACGTCAAATTATAAAAAAAGTCAGATTTAAAAATGTCAAATAATTGAACATTAAAAATAAAATAACATACAAATAGCAAATTGATTAATAATAAGAGAAAAATAAAGATCTAAGTTAAATTAAAGCTTATTACTAATACTAAGCAAAATGTCCAAAAATTCATACATTATGTATATTAATAATAATATTATTATAAATAATATTATTAATAATATGTCAATTTTGATGTCAATGTCAAAAATTTATATGTGTATATATGTTAATGTTGAAATATAATTATGTATTTATAAGTTGAATTAAGGTTTTCTTACTTTGCACTGTCTTGCCCTTTCATGTTGTTAATTTTCTATGTTTTTGTGGTTGTCTGGAAGAGATCGCTCCAAGCGATAAGGCCGCCTGAATTGCATTATTTTCCTTCATTCGTTGTTAAATATGTATCTTTTTTTTGGTGTGCAATAAAGAATCATATCTATCTATTGGAATTTTAAAATATTTTAATTTCCATTACATTTTGACTAGCTTCCGCTGAAATGGTGTCCAGAGAGGCGGCAACGGCTGAGCCTAACATAAGAACTGTGAGTTTTATAAACTTTAAATTGAAAAGTATTCACTTTTTTTTAAATACTTTGTTAGATTTTTTAATTTAGTCTTCCTTTTGTTTTTGTTTTATATAGCATCCATATTTAATTGTAAGTTGGTATTATTCACAATACCTTTATAAAGGTTTATTTGTAGCATTGTTAAACATCTCTATGTCCACATTTTTATGTACTGTATGCTGCAAATGATGGTGATTAAATGATTATGATTAGGTAACACAAATCAAGATTATTTTCCGTACACACCATCTTTTACAATCTGGGAAAATTATCTGATCAACCAAGCGACCAAAACTCTGAGGTCAGGCCGAGCAATGTCTCTTAATAAATGTATAACGCTCACGCCTGAGTTCCAAATTGGTAAGCAGATTATTAAATAGAGCGTTATTTTGTGTGATCCCGATATACTTATCTACTTCCTTGATTGTTTTGACACCCATCAATCTTTTCAAATATGTTGTTCGTTCATGAATGATTTTATTTTTTCTGCTTGTGATACCAGCCTCCATAAGGACTTGACCAAGTTTGTCAAGATCGTTCTTCGATATACATGTTTTAAACATTGTTATTAGCATCTTCCATTTCATTATTGTTTTTATATTGAATTCATACCTAAATTGAGAAAGAATGTTTCTTCTTAACGTTTTTGCTTTAGAGTAATCTAAAGCTCTGTATACCTTAAGCTTTAAAACGTACCGCACATATTTTCTTTAGAATGTACAATTGTTTTAGGTGGCTGTACCCCTATCGCCGGCATCATCACGCGACTGTCAAAAATGCAAAGGTGACGTATGTGAACATGCCCTGAGGCCAACTCATAAATCGATAGAAACGTCTAGTATGCCAGTAGGTTTGTCCGTCCAAACTTCATCTAGGAATATTACCATGGTCAACAAAAGCAGCTGCTTCGTAATTCCAAGAAAAAGTAAATCAGAAGAGCAGCTCATAATGGATAAAAAATTGAGTAATGAGATACAACAACTGTTGGAAAAGTTGTCTGTGATAATAAATTGTAAAGAAGATGCTATTACACAGTACCAATCAAGATATTTTTCTCAAAGGATATTTAGCAATTTTAAAGAAATTTCTGATATGAACAACAATGAAGTTCACCATAAACAAATAAAAGTAACTCTTACGTAGTCCTTCACAATACCTTTCAAAAAGATAGCAGTGGAAAGTGTGGAATGCAAGAGTCATCAGAATTAAGTATAGAGGAAATTGGTAAAAGTGATATAGATGCTAATTTAGAAGTTTTCATGAATCAGTTGACTCAACAAATAGAGGAGTGGCTGTCGAACTTGAAAATGCAAATCCCACAAGCGCTCGAAGCCGGTTTCAGACAAGTTGTGATAAATGATCTTGCAGGTGATATCGTTGATAGACATAAGTATTTGGAAGTGAACCCGTCTTGCAGAGGGAATGACGACGACGAGTTAGAGCATTTGAAGTATCAGATATTTAAATGGATCAACAAGTTAGTGGGTGAAAACAACATGGTGACGATAGAACACGCACCGGAATTGATGCAGAGAATACAGAGTATACCTGTACCTATGTTAGTAAAGCCTGAGCAAAATGGTCTTTCAAAAACACTGCCACTTAACTGTGGTAGGCCTGCTGATAATGAATGTAACTTATCAATCACAAGAGATACAAACATAAGTCTAGATATAAATCCAGCCCACTCAAATACAACTATGATCACTGCTAAAAAAAGTATTATGAAAACCAACCCTTATGAGTCGTGTTGTTCTGCTACTCAAGGTAAGCCTTCAATACCATCAATAAAACAACTCAATGAAGAATATGATGAATTTCTAAAAAAATGGGTACAAGAAATACCTATACCTACGACATCTGCAGTGGAAAACGAGGTTGCAGAAAAAGTTAAATTGGGAATATACAATGGTGTCTGGAAAGCAATAACTAAACTAAAGTTTGAGCCAGAAATATTTTTCAATTCGTTTTATTATGAAGATGCATTAGATGATGAATTAGAAGAGCTAATTAGTATGGTACCAAAAAATCCAGAGCTAGAAAGTAGAAAACACTTACTCAAGGTACAGCTGATCGAGAAAACAATTAATACTAACGAATTGATAAAAAATAATTCAGCACCTACAACATTTAAGCAGCAACTAATTGAACATGTTCGGAATAGCCTTACACATAAATTTCCTATGGCAGTAAATATAAAACAAACCAAAGAAGAATTGCAAGTACTAAAAATAGTAGAGTATTATATTCTATGCACCAGATACAAGGAAGTAAATAAAGTCAAAGCAAATATTTACAGGAAAAGACTCATCAAAGAAATTCAAAGTCTCATAACCAATTTCAGAAAACTTTATGACAAAGATATGGCAAACATCGATTCAGATCTCTACACAAACAGCATTCTTCATGCTATGCACAAAGTGCCTGTACCAAGTGAAGAAATAGTACAAGATGAAGCAGAAGAAATACTGTTGAGCTTTGAAGTAGACCAGTGGTTTTGCGACCTTCCTCTAGAACAAAATAGTGACGGAAATGATATAATGCAAAGAAAGAAATTAAAAGATTTTTTTGTGAAAAAAATCCAGGAAATTAAGAAAGATGTAAACATAAATGACTGTTCTGGAGAAACGACGTTGAAACGAGAAGTGTCACAATTCCTAGAAAAAGTTCCATTACAGGAAGGCGAGAGAACCAATATAAGCTTCATGGTGGAAGAATTTGTTAACAGAATTAAAAATAGCGAAAAACTGCATGAAAATAATGAAATCCGAAAATCAGTAGCTTTTTTGGATTCAGTAGGATATTTTGAATTTAGTAAACAAATGCCACACTGTTCTAGCTTTTCTGATCTGCCTGGAACCAAGCCTGCATTAATCGACCAATCAAGTTTTATGGTAAGAGATGGTGGTTTTGTACCAACGATGGGGGATGAAAGTAGTAACTTTCCATACAAACCACAGGTAAATATTCCCAGTTATGTTCAAAATCTGGAGGCATTGCCATCAGATCAGTATTTTACAATACAAGACAGTCAAGTACCTATACAACATCATATTGATGAGGTTAAGCCTCTTATTTCGCATCCCATGCAAACATTACAGAATCAAAACTGGCAAACAATGCCAAATCAACAAACTTCTACGGAGTGGCACTCTATACCAATGGTAACACCGTCTGAAGCCCAAAGATCTAGCTCTTGTTGCAGAAAAGCATCAACTCCAAGAAACCTATCCTTGCAAAGCCCAAATCATAACACCCAAAGATTAAGCATGACTCCACCAATACGGCAATATGCTATGCCGATTCAAGAACCGTCTAAAGTGCACCCATCATGTTATGGAAAAAATCAGCAAATTGATGAAATTCAAAACCGAACTTTTGGTTCAACCAGCCAACTATCAGAATCCTCTATGCAAAATAAAAGACACGGTATTCAGCCAATGTCTCATATGCATAATAGTTATAAATTATCCGATATACCTCCAGGGCTTAGAGACCAATCATATAACCATATTAGAAGCATTAAAAATGTCGATCCAAGATTATCAGATAATTTGTCGGCAAGAATGGTCAATGAGCAAGATATATCTAGTAACCGACTGACTTACGGCATGCCCCAAGGATTTTCAACGCCACAGCAAATAATAACCCAAGGCAGCCCGCCGCGGCCTAGCAGGAAAAAAGGAAGGCATGCTCAGAATTATGTAAGAGACTTTGCACGGAGGCGATTGGAGTTGGAAGATGACCCAGAAGATGATTTGGAGTCTGATGGAGACGAACCTTGTCCTTGTATCGAGATAATGTTTAGACGCCGAAGACCACCTATTTGTTACTCTTATGAGGATATGAATGAACCTCAATGTTTTGCTTTTCCTTATGGATGTTCATATTTTTACTAAATTTATGTTTTAAAATAGTTAAGTTGCACAATATAAAAAGTTGGACACCAAAAAGGCAAATTAGAAAAGTTGGTGATTAATACAACCGCCAAAGAATATTGGAATCACCATTGAAAATAGAAGAAATGTTAGTGTTTTTGCTACTAACGGTTAATGATCTATAGGGCTTAAGATTATACCTTTATTGTTTCAACGTATTTTCAGTGAAGATACTTATAAAAATCATTTTCTAAAATGTTAATGTCAGTTGTATGTAATATAGTTTATCTATTTACAGTTCAATCTTCGGTAACCAATAACTTAACCGTCCAGCTGTGTAAAAATGTGAGTTAAAGTATTTGAACTGAACGATATTTTAGAGAAATACTGTATTGTATTGGCATGAGTGATGATTGCAGTTTCCATTGTTTCAGGACGCGCAAAAAAATCACCTAAGCCGCTCTTCCAGGCCACGAGCACGCACCGATGTAATGAAACCTGTACACACTTCATTTAGTATGACGGATATAAATAGAATTGACAAATATTGTCAAAGAAAGATAAAATCACAAGAGAATTTAAGGAATCTGCAACAGGATAAGCAACTACAGACGGAGGTGTTGAAGATATCCAATCAAATATACACAAACGATATCACAAATGAGTTAAGACGGCAGAAGATACAAAAACTAGCTCAAAAGCTTTCCA
Organism: Leucinodes orbonalis; assembly: GCA_019425675.1. Lineage (NCBI taxonomy): Eukaryota > Metazoa > Arthropoda > Insecta > Lepidoptera > Crambidae > Leucinodes > Leucinodes orbonalis. The sequence continues at coordinate 24,269 of PQWD01009739.1, read as the reverse complement.
AACCTGGTGGTGAGGCTATGATAAGGCAAAAAATTCAAAATTTTTATTTGAAAACAGTGCCAAGTCAATGTTCGGAGTGCGATGAAGAGTTAGGGGATTTTAGAAAGCATCTACCAGATGTTATGATACAACAATTAAAGAAGATTAGTCTTAGACCAAGTCATACGAAAAGTTCTACAATAAGGATATATCGTATTGAAGTACCAAAGCCTGGAAGATGTAGTTACCAAAATAAAGCTAAAAATAATGTAAAGTATGTTGTTCAGAGTCTGTTAAAAGATCTGCCTATCAAAGAGCTAAATTTTATGGGTAGATGTTCAAACAAAAATGACGTAGCCGATAATGTTGTCAGAAATTTAGAACCATACATTTCTAATAATAGTAATTACAAATTGACGCTGAAATGTCTTATAGATAACATATTAAATGCAATGCCTTTAGAGGCACCCGATATAGATAAGACGTCATATTTGTTAAAGTTGGCAACTAAATTGGCGAATATCGATGGGGATGAACTGGTCGTACGTTTGTCTAGTAGTATCAAAAATAACGTTAAAAGTTATGATGAGAAATTTAATTTAGTAATTAGTCAGGAAATTGACAAATGGTTAACAGAAGCTTTTAAAGATAAAACCGGCAGATTGATTATGGAAAAGTTAAAGAGAGACTTGTTTCACATTTTATGCAGACAAAGTTATGGAGTTTCGAAAGATCGGATAGAATTTATAAGAAAATATGAAGATATTATTGATGAGTGGATTGATGATGTTTTTGACAAGGAATCCCAAGGAAAAATATTTTTCCGTAACCGAAATGAAGATATTCATTGTTTGGCTATCAAAATATTTCAGATTATTAACCGATGCATTGAAATCACCGATGAAGAATTCGAAACTATAGTTATCGATTGGCTTCATGATATATCTCCCAATTTGTGCACAGAAAATGTACGTAAAGATTGTATAAAAAATTTAGCGATCATGTTACAAAATATATCTCAGAATGATATACAAAAAGAAAAATGTCAATTGAGTAGGTGTTTCATTGATAATGTTGTGGGTGTTAGTACAAGTCATTCAGAAAATATAAATAATATTACTGCTTCCACCGTTACTGGTGTTCCTGTGACAAATAATACAAAAGATGCTTCAGTTAGTAATGTCTATACAAAAGATTTATATAGAGATACTAAAACTGGCTTAGATACATATTTCGAAAGTTTAATTCATCAGATTGACCAGTGGGTATCAACATTGAATATTCCTCAAATACATGACAATGGTTTTAGAGAAATTTTAACTAAAGATTTGGCTGGTGACATTATCGACAGACATGAATACATAAAATTGAATCCCGCCAGCCTTAGCACAAGTGAAAATGAGCTGAAAGAGCTAAAGTATCAAGTTTTCAAATGGGTCAACAAATTAACCGGTGAAAATCACCATGAAGCCATAGAAAGAGCTCCAGAACTTATGAATAAAATTAAAACGATTCCTTTACCATTACAAATAAGGAAAAGTTACCTCAACTTAAGTGATTATTGCCAAACTGATAATAAAACTGAACAAAGTTTCAGCTCTAATACACCAAATGGAGCTTGCAAAAGTACTATAGATATAAAGAGAAGCTGTCCATCTTTAGAGTCCAGTAGAAATCGAAATACAGATAAGAGTATATCAAACAGTAAGCATTTGAGCAGTCCATTAATTTTCCCCATCAGTTCAATGGCAACTTCCTTTAAAAAAGGTAATAGAACTCGTGATAAAGTATTTGGTTTTAGATCTGTGAAAAAAAAAGAATTTAAATCTAACCTGGATAAAAGTAATAGACTTAGTGACTCTTTAGATATAAATACTCCTGCAAACGATAACGACGTGGATTCAACACAAAATCCTTTCCAAGATATCTCTTTAAATGACGTTTACCCATATTTTGACTATGTTATTAAAGAGAAGGTTACCGAAATCCCAATACCAACACCTGACGATGAACAAGCTATTTTAGCTGATTTGGCAAAGAAGGCTCTCTATAACGGTATTTGGAAAACATATTTCCAACTAAAAGCGAATCCTGATGTTGAAAACAACTATATTTTCTTCGAGACAGCATTTGAAGATAGGATCGACGAAATGCTGGACTGCCTGCCACAATCACCAGAATTAATAAAAATTCGACCAGTTTGGAAAATCCAAGTAATAAATTATGTTATGAAGATGCTGGAACATGTGCACAGTTTGACGGATACGCCGTCGTTTAGGCAACAGATAGCCGAAAAGTTTGACCGGCAACTATTAAAAGGATATCATGCAACGTGGTCAAACCTCCAGCAACATGATTTTGTGGTAAGAACAGCTGATGCTTATATCCTCTACACAAAGTATAAAGAAAAAGATCCCATAAAAGCGAACATTTACAGACAAAGACTAATGAAAAGATTAGAAGACTTAGCTGAAAGTGTTAAAAGCCAGCATAACGTTGATTTTCGATACATAAATCAAGCTCAATTGTGTCAAATAGCGATGCAAATATTAGCAAGTGTTTCAATACCACATGACAATGCGTTGGATGATGAAGTTAATGAAATTTTGATTGCCGATGAAATCGAGCAATGGTATAAAGCGTTACCTGTTAAACCAATAGTAAACGAAACCGACCAGATATTGAGAAAGAGAATGAGGGAGCTGCTTGCAAAGAATTTGTGCGTTTTACAGAAGCGTGCTGATTTCGATGAAACATCAAGGGATATGAAACATGAGATTTCCAAGTACTTACATGACAAAGCTGAGCTGCAACAAAACGAAGATTTAAACATAAATTTTATGGTCGAAGAATTAACTAATCGGTAAGTCTGCCGTCCACTAGCGACAACGCAACTTACGAGCACAATTTTCGGTATAAAACTGAAAAACGCAGTTTTACGGAAAACCACTTCAGATAAAGCATATCTTGTATTGCTTTTTATCACCGTAAAGATATTATAAGGCAGTTTGCATAATTTAAATTTAAAATAAACTTTAAATTATGCGTGTCAGTAAACGACGTTTTAGGTAGTGGACGTGAGAAATGTGATTTTTACCTAATAGTTATTATTTATTATTTAATTTCGATATTAGAAGATAAACGAGCAGACAGTTCACCTGATGGTGATACCGCTAGCCGTAGACACTCGTAAATCCGAAGGCAAAACAATGACTATGATGCTAATATAAGCGTGTTGAAAAGGGAGGGAAAGGGGAATTTGGGGTACTAGTAACTCCACTCACAAGTGCAACGCGAGCATTAATTTACGACTGTTTCTAGTGATATCAATGGTATCACTTCAGTCGAGTCATTCATACCGAAACATGGCTCTCCCACATTGGAAACTAAAATTGTATCATAACTATTTTATATGCTTAAATAAAAATATTATCTTATTCTTAAACAATGTTGTAGATATTACATTGATTTCACATTTTTATTTATTTTGATTTTTGATTTGCCAGGTTGAAAACGAGACAAGAGCAGAATATGAAATATGAAGCATTTGAGAAGGAAATGCCGGCTTCTTCGACATTCATACAGATTGACCCAGCAGAAGCGTTAGCTCCTTTGGTTGATATTCCAAAGCACAGTCAAGGTCCCAAACAAGGTTCATACCTGGCCAATGAAGATTCAATATACGGACAAAATTTGGGCCGAGCACAACCTTCATCCTATGAAACCCCTCTAAATATGCACCAAGGCAGTTTCAGCAGAAAACATGCTACAAATTCTCGTAGATTACATGGAAACTTAAACTATGAAGTAGATACAAGGAATACATATGATGGACGTTACTTCCCAAACCAATATCAAGGAAACATGTCAAATGCTATTGATGAAACTGATAATTATGTAGGTAATATGTAAGAAATATGTCAAGAGATCAAGAACAAGGAAGATCTCAATGTCAAAATCGTTACAGTGGTTATAATGGACAAGTTCAGCCACAAAACGAGCAAACTTACAATGATGGCAGCTTTTCAGCAAGCCTTCCTCAGGGATGTGGGTTTCTTAGCGAAGAACCTAGTTTTTCTGGAGGTTCAAGGTCCACGGCAAGGGTTGTCAGCCCACGTGTCGGGCGAGTATATAAAGAAGATTTGAATGAAGGAGAAGTCAGGTTTAAATGCCGTTGCATGGAGCGTGTTTGGAAATGTAGGAGACGTTACTTTGAAGATGCACGCAGGTCACCTCGTTGTCCGCCTATGCATTTTCCTTGTAGATATTATTTTTGATTTATTGATGTCATTACTAATGTTACAAACAAAAAATATGTGGTCAATAACTACTCACTTAGTGGTTCACTTTTACCGAAAATATCGTTTCGATAAAATAAGTGTAGTATTTGTAATTTTTTATTGTATTGTTTGTTTGGCCTCATTGTTTTCCCTGCAGTTTCCAAATAAACAGCGTTTTACAAGAATTTATCGGTCTTATTTCAACACTTCATCTATGAGATTGAACATTGAACGTAGACTTATAAGTAAATCTTATTTCAGAGTTTTTCCCAGCTACTAATTTTTTATCAGTACTCCGCCTATATACCTATAATATGTTCCGTCATGATACTTATTTCTTATTCTACTTTTAATTTTAACGCAAATGTTTACCCCGCATTCCTGTAGAAAACATATATCGAGATTGCTGTAGGAATGGGTTGTACGTGTGGCATCAGCTACCTTGAATGTGGGTAGCTATGCACCTCCTTCCATTGCCAACAAAAAACATGTGCGTCGATCACTATCGGCGATCTTAGAAACAGTACTAGACAAGCAAGCAAATACCTGCATGCGTTCTCCAAGCAACGAACAAACTCTGGACCAATGTGCAGAACCTCGTGAACCCAGCTGGGAGGTGGAATTCATCGTATTCTTAAGGTAAGGAAAGTGCATGGTATATACTGTATCCACCGTATTACCTATTCCCGTATCAACCATCGATATAACGGCAATTTATTTGACCCAATATTGCAGGGCGCAATCGTTTTTTTTTTATCTGGCGCTCCGTGAATGCAACACAATAGGTACATGATTTAGTATATATTGCAGCCAAGTCCGTCCACTGCTGAAAGAAGGCTTCCACCAATTACTTAGCCTGGTAAACCAGGTAATCGGTTCATCTGGTTGACGGTCTTATATCTAAAAACTTCTTAATTACATCAAAACACAAAGTAAACACCAAAACTGTATTCCCACAATACATCACAAGGACATCACTATCCAAAGTAGAGTTGACTCGGGTGCGGGCAGTGCGTGCCGCAACACTTGGGGCAGGCGTGCATCGAGTCGTTGCAACGATTGCAGGTCTGCGACCGCGACATGCACTTGGTGACCACGCGATCACGACAACTGCACCTGCAACAATCCTCAGATGAATATACGAATGTGGCAGAGAAGACCCAGCACCAGAAACGGAATAGTTTCCTTCGAAACTGTATGGGCAGAAATAGTTTTGAAACCTGAAGACCCAGCACCACAAACGGATGAGTTTCCTTCGAAACTGTACGGGCAGATGTAGTTTTGAAACCAATAACTGAAGATAGACTTATAAGTATCCGTTAACACTGCACGGGAAAGAAAGAATTAATTTATTATTTTTAGATATTGCAAAACAAACAGAACATTTTTTTTTAATAAGATAGAAAAATATAAGCAAAATATGTAAACAAGATATATGTCGCGTTCGTCACTGAGAAGACATATGAAAGGGCACAGTAAAACTGTTAACTCTAAGGCTGACTATTGTTGTGGAAAGACCAGTGCCCTACAGTCGGGTGTTATAGGCTAATGATGATGATGAAATCTATTGAAATTATATATCACCTGATTGTTTCCTCCTTTCTTTCCTTTTCCTTTAATATAGTTCTATTTCTACGCGGACTATTAACCCTTCTTCTCGGGCAAGGTGTGCCCCAGAATTCAGTGCCAACAGGAAATCCAGTATCCCAATTTAGTTTTTCATCAGGTGACAATTTGTGATTCCTTGGAGGTTGATTTCCACAATTCTTGGTGGGCGGAACGTTATCAAACGACCCAAGTTTTGTGACGCGCGGACTAAATGATTTTGAATATTCTTCTTGATACTCCGTCTCAAATTGCGAAGAAGTGTTTGAGTTATTTGGCGATGCTAAACAGGATCTGTTGGGCCTTCTTACGCGACGTGGTATCTCACGAAAACCACAAGGTGGATATTGTCGCATCGCCGACGAAACTGGCGAACTTTGTGGAAGATAAGGTTGTCGCATTACATGAGGAGATTGCATTGATTCATTAATGCCAGAAAGACTCAAGGGAGATAAATTATGTGTCTTCTCTAAACGACTTGAGGTCACATATGAAGGTTGTACAGCTGACCTTGGTTCAGCCATGCATGGAATTTTCTGGGGCATGCTCTGCGGTAAAGGCGTGCCCAATCGCGCTTCCGACATACAAGGTGCTGATGGTTCTGGCGTCATGTATGGAGCTGGTGATGTCATAATTGGAGACTGGGCTGCCATGAACGGCTGTGGTAACTTTGAGGGTTGAGCACACGGTACATAATATTGTGAGTTCGGTGGTGATTGGGCACACGGTGGTGTTATTTGAGTACATAGTGGTGGTGGGGATGGGAATAATTGAGGCTGTGGTGAGATATGTAAAGGTTGAGGAGTATTCAACGAAGGTGGCATAGATACTTTAGAAGGTGAACATGGTTGCCTTATAAACATATTTGGTGGTGAAGCCACTTGCTGAGGCCCTGAATGTGGTGTGAAATGTCTACTTGACTCAGCTTCACTGTTTCGCCAAGGTGTGATATTTTGCGGCCGAAAACATGGTACTTGTCCCGGATATCCTTTCTGAGCTTCCGTACAAGGACCAAAGCTTGAATCTCTCATATCATCCGTGGAATCCCAAAAATACTCCTTCACATTTATGTATGGTGACACTGGATGACAAGGAGCCTGTGGATATGGACTACATATATTTGACTGTGGTGAACACTCCTGGCGGCATGGACTAGTACGGAATGATTTAGGGCTAGCTGCAGGTGGGCGACAATGTCGTATAGATTTAGCACTGCCAGAATGCCAATGCATTGGACTAAGCTCAGTTTGACTGCCGATTTCGATCGGTATGGGACTAACTGATGCATCACACTGAAATGATGGAAAATTCAAAGATGGCAGTATGTCTCGATTTCTTTCACGAATTCTTTCTAAATGTGCTCTATCTTCCACGCTCAATGCGCTTGGTGGAGCATATTGTGCCAAGAATCGTTTAGGTGTGCTCTGTTCCAGATGACCAAATTTTGAATAGAAAGGACAACTTGAATCACACATTGTATCTTCTTCCGCAAAATCAACACCTCTTGTCATATTAGAGTTGCTAAATTTTCTAGACTCTTCCGTTGTTCTTATCCTATCAATCAATTGCTCAGCGATATTTTCTAGATTTCTCTCTTCATCTGGCTTTATTGGCAGCTTTTTTATCCATTTATTTATTTCTTTTCGCCTCATACCTTCAATATCTGTGTCAACATTACATTCACTTTCTTTTTCAATATCATGTAAACGCTTGGCCAAGATTGTAAGAATTTTATTTATATTAGACTTTTCCAAATTAGTTACATCTTTAAGAGGGAGTTCTTGAAGCCATTTATTAATTTCTTTTTTAATGCGTACCAGTTCAACTTGATCTTTGATTGTTTCATTTTTTGGAACCGGCACCTTTTGTAGTACATCGTAAAGTTCTCTATTAAGCATTGCTGGATCTATTGGTGAAGAAGGATATTGCTTTAAATAATCATTGCAAAAATTACCAATTTCATCATTGATTTTCTTTTTCAATTTAGTTTTGGTTTCCGTATCTTTTGCAGCATAATGTAATTCAATATAAGCATCCGCTAGATTATCTTTTAGAACCTCAAAAGGAGCTTGCTCTTCTATAGATAGGTTTTCAATTGAAGGTAGGGTTTTAGATATTGCGTCGTGCAATTGTTGCTTGTAGGCTTGTCCTGCCATTTCATCTTGGGTCTTCTTTTTGGCTTCTAGTACCTTCTGTATTAAGTTTTCTTTAAAACCCGGTAATTCATTTTGCAGATTAAGAGATGGAGGTAATGTACTCAGTAAATCATCTAACTCGTCATTTAATAGGTATTCGTATATGGAATCATCATTGAATATTTCAGGTTTCATATTGAGATCACCGACGATATTAATTATTTTGCTTGCCATATTTTGTTTTAGGCTTTGAAGCTTTTCTTTCTCTTCTGGGGTACTTCCTTCTCCTAGCGGAAGATTTTCACACCAGTCTTCTACATTATTATATAGGATTTCCACTGCTTTTTTAGAACTTCCTTTTGGAATACCTGCACTCTGAGTATTATTACTTTGGGACAGATTAATAGCAGTTGTCATCAGATTGTCTAACACATCACTCAACTCATGTACATGTCTCTCATTTGATGCCCTTCTTAGCAAAGGAGCTTCAGAAATAAACGTCTTGATTTCTTTATCCAAATCTGCTTTTACTTTTTCATAGTTATCTGTGCTGAGATTATCTAGTACGCTTTTAATATTTGAGATAATTGATCTACTTGGGCCTTCTTAATAGATTTACCAGATTGTACGGGCAGATTTTCATACCATTCCCTTATAGCCACTTTGACTCCTTCAGCGCTTACAATAACTGGGCCTTGTAAACCTTGTGGTCTTAATTTGGTATATAGTTCCTCTACCTTTTCTAATATGAAGTCAGGATCATTTTTCTTATTAGTTTGTAATGGAATTTGCTGGAGATATTTTTTTATATTACTTTGAGGAAGGCTTCGGATGAGTCGGATGTTTCTGGATATTGGTCTTGGAAATCTAGCAGTGTTTTCGCCAACTCATGATTAAGGCTTTCAAATTCACGCTTTGCTGCAGAAGTTTTTCGAATTTGCATTGATAAGGAATCTGTCCACTCTTCAACGACATCAACAATTTTTCTAGATATTACTTGAAGCTGTCGGTCGGATTCGTTTTGAAGCATTAGCAAGTCTTTGAGTTGTTCTAAAAGCTCAGTTGTAGTAGTTTGTACAAAATGGTCGTCAAATTTAGTTTGTGAATCCATTAGTAGTTTTTCAACACATTGTTTTATTATGCTATTGAGTTCGGCATCCCTGTTGGTAATGCTCAGGTTTGTATGTTTTATTGTATCTTCTAATTTTTGTGACATTTCCGTTACAAGTTTCTCTTGTTTGCGTTTCTCCACGGAATGCCTTTTTTTGTAAAAGGTTTGTCCTTTTAGCCAGTTTAATATTGTTGAATGTATATTGTCTTTTAAAACATGATCTAAATCTTTTGGTGAAAGAGAATTACTAAATAAAATTATATCTTTATGGACTAGAATCCCTTTCAGTCCATCTATAAGGCTTTTCAAGTATTTTTCCTTAGGTTCTTTTAAGTATTTTTGTAACCATTCACGAACTATACTTTGGAACACAGTATCTGTCAACGTGTTGTTTTTATTAAACTGATCAATTTGTTGAGCTAACTGATCCACTAATTTGCGTTCATTTTTTATATAAACCGTTGATATATTTTTAACAGGAATGGCTTCAATCCATTTAGCGATTTCGTTTTGTAATATTGAAATGGTATTTCTTATTGAATTTCCCTTAAGTTTATTTGACTTAGGCTCTGACGGTTTCACAAGTTGCGGAACAGGAACTCCTTTAATGTTCTTCATTAAAACATCGGTTTTCGCTATAGTTGGCATAACATTATTGACGTCGGGTAACTTACTTAGCCACCTAAATACCTGGTACTTTAAATGTTCCAGCTCTTCTTCATTTGATGTTTTGGCGTCGCGGTTGAGTTGTAAATATTTTTGTCTATCAATAATATCTTCAGCCAAATCCTTCATCATATCATCTTTGAAAGATTTACTTTCTTCACTGTCTAGGGTCATTGATAATCTCTCAAGCCAACTATCAATTACACTTACGAGTTCTTGCATATATTGCTGTTCTTTCTCATTTGGTTTATAACTGGGCATAAAATGTGAGCTATTTACTATTGCTGATATAGTAGATTCTTCAGAGTCACGTTGAGGTCTAAATGAAAAATTATTATCTAAAGGTGATTTTGGCGTTGATGTTTTAAATTCTAAATTTTGAAGTCTATCTGCAAGTTTATGTACTTTACTGATAGGAATCTGTGTATGCGTAAATGATTTGCTTAAACTACTAGTTATTTCTTTTTGTATGTTTTCTTTCCTTTCAGAAGGTTTAGAATTATTATCAGATAATATGTCTCCTACACGTTCAGCTAAATCCTGAGCTAAACTATTCCATTTCTTTCTAGAAACAGTACTAGTGTGTCCTGTCATATCCTCAATAAAATCCAGAATTGCATTCTTTGCAGTTTCCTGATATTCCTGGTTTGTCGAAAGTAACTCAAATCCTCTTTTTGATAGATGAGCTACTTTAGCTCTGGAGGCTTGAGTTTTAAAGCTTAGCGAATTTCTTTTGCCTAACTTAAGAAGAGTTTTAGAAATATCATCAACTAGGGTTTTAGGAAGATCTGTATTTTGAAAAGTTTGCTTAATGCGACTTAAGGTATCATTGTCACTTTCACTATGTACAATTTGATCAGTAAGAACATCAGCCAGAGCAGATTCTATTTTCTCACGGCTTTGAAAGTGGCCATTTGATTTGTCTAAAATTTGCACAATCTCTTCCTTCAGAGCGTCATTGGTATTATACCTCTGGGGAACTGCTTGTTTGCTCCAACGTTTTCTAGCTTTCTTTGGTGCCTTTGCAACATCAAGCAATTTCTGTACAAGCTGGTTTTGAGCTTGAGAACTGATTCTTGTGCCTGTATTTTGAGTAAAGTATTCGACCCATTCCAAAATAGTATCTTTCATCTCATTTTTATTCGGTGTTCCCCTTAGAGATTGTAATTCTCTTATTTTGTTTGCCAATCTCTCTGCCATTTCCCAATTGATCGTTGTGTTGTTATCAAATTCTGGTACATCGTCTAAACAGTTTAGGATATCCTCGATAATATGATCATCCTCAGTACCAATCGGTAACTTTTTTATTCTTCCCAAAAGTTTGTTTACTAAACTATCTTTATAATCTTGATCTAGATCACCTTCTGGTACTAAATTAGCATTGACTAACCAGTTTAAAATTTCTTCTTCGACTCCAATTTCACTTTTACCTTGAGCGTGAAAGTCTAGAAGTTTTCTGGCTAGCTGATCTACGAATTTTTGGCTTTCTTGTAACTTATCATCAGTGATTTCTGGAATATCTTGCAACCATTCCCATATTTCGTTTGCCATACTACTATTCAAATATGACGTATCTGTAGTTTTGTGACAGCGTGCTGCAACATTTTTCAGCTTGTCTAATAATTTTTTTGTCAAGTTGTGCTTTGTATTAAAATCTATTCTATTTCTGTTACCTATATTATTTTCTAACCACTCATTGACTTCATTTTCCATTTGTTCTTGTATTTGAGCGTCCTCCAAACCTTGAGTTTGTAGGTTATGTAATTTACTTGCTAAATATTCAACAGTTTTTTCTTTAACATTAAAAAGTGACGCACTGCTGCTTGGAATTTCAGGTATATCATTAAGCCAGTCCCTTATTACTTTTTGGAATTCACTCTTTAAATCGAAGCTTAATCGCTTTGACATAGAATTTACTGGTATTTCTTGTATCTGACCTACTAATTGATCGGCTAATTGGTTCAAAAATGCTTTTTGTTGTCCTTCTGTTTTAAGCGGCATTCCTCTTAATACATTAACGATTTCAGTTTTCAAGGTGTCTTTAAATACATTTTGATCTGAAGGAGGATCAAGTGCTATCGTTTTAAGTCTTTTCACTAAATTTTGAACTATATTTCCTTTGTCTAGAGAGCCTTCTCGATGCCCCCTCGTTTCAAATGTTAAATTATCTACCCAGTTTAATATAACCTCTTCGAATACATCTTCGTCATCATGAATATGACCTAACTTCTCAGTTAGATTCTCAACAATTTGTGCCTTAAACTTATCCAGATCCTGTTTATTTTCGGGACACCACATAGGCATATCTGCAACACATTCATTTATCAAATCCTTGGCTTTCTGATAAAAATCTTTGTCACTTTGTAATCTTTTTAATTTATGTACTAGTTTTAGGGCGATCGCTTCTCTGGCAAATTTGTCTTCTGGATTATCATTCGCATATACAGGAATCTCTTCTAACCAATTAAAGACTTTCTCTTGAATCTTAGTGTCTAATTTTCTTGATATCGTTTTTGGCGTATGAAACTCCAACGACTGGCGGCTGATACCACTGTTATAAGGGTATTTCTGAATTTTCGCATTTGATCTTAATTTGCAGGCACATGGTAAGGGCTTGTGACAAAAGCAGCACATTATTTTATTGCATGTTGGTTGATAAGTCTGAAAGAGAGTAAAACGTTGTTTGTATTATGATAAGGAAGTGAAAAAAATATATCATGGTTTGTTGTAATACAACTATTAACAATTGAGATTAAGTTAAACTAAATTCAATAAAAGAAGTTTATTCAACGATATGGCAACTACAATTGCATTATTCAAATTCATAAAAACTCAATCTGAATCCCTTATATTTGAATCATATCTCTTTTCAGGTAATTACACTGGGCCCGTGTGGACGACTAAGGCCTAGACACCCGCGTACGGGTAGGCTCGTGCCCCTCGGTGGGGACGTTTAATGAGCTGATGATGATGATATATATGCGTAGCGTAGGACGCCCTCCGGCCCGATGGACCGACGACTTGCGAAAGGTCGCTGGTGGAAGCTGGATGAGAAAGGCGGAGGACCGTGATGTCTGGCGCAAAACGGGGGAGACCTATGTCCAGCAGTGGACTGCAATAGGTTGAAGAGAGAGAGAGAGAGAGATGATGATATAGACTGCAATCTAACCAGCTGGTGTAGTGCCTGTGGCGATTACTAAAGACGTGTTCAATTTTTGACAGGATTATGATGACTCAAGTACTATACTATGACGACCCATGTGGTGTAATGGTCGCGACGTCGGCTGCTACACCAGGGGTTCCGGGTTCGATCCCCGGGCAGTACAAACATTTGTGTGCATGAACATGTATGTTTGTAATGGGCTGGGTGTTTTCTTTGTATAATATGTACGTATTTACAAAAAAAAAGTATGTTTATCCGTTGTTTAGTACCATACTACAGGATTTAGGCTAACTTGGGTCTAGATGGCGCTTTGTGAATGTCACCGGATAATTATTTAATATAATTATTACTACGGGCCGGTATGTTAGTTTTATCCCGAAAGTGTCTCCCTCTCACTCTCTTCAGCTTATCGCAGTCCACTGCAGCACAAAGGTCTCTCCCATTCTGCGTCAGATATCCCGCTCCGGCTTTCTTCACCACGTCTCCACCAGCGATCTTCCGGTCGTTGGTCCATCGGACCGGAGGGCGTCCTACGCTACGCTGAAAAAGTGTACTAGCAGTCTATAAACTACCAAGAAGCTGTTTAGCAGGATGTGTAAAAAATAAACTTACACTTGTTTCAGAGTCCCGGTTTTTGATTGCGGGCAGGCCGGCAGACGGAGTATCCATGGTTTCTAAAATCAATTGTAACACATTTTACATTCACATGGTTCAAGCTACTCACTTGGTTTGGAGCTAGATGAAGCTATGCGAAAATTATATTATTATTGTTTTTAACAAGATGAGAAATTCGCAAATACCGTTAATCTTATGAGTAATATTACCTCAAGTCCTGCGGTGGGTGGATAAAGCCTTGTTGTTAAAGAAACCTTAGAACAAACTATAATTATTATTTAGTTATAATTAATAATGTTGTGAGAACATACTTTAACTCATAACTTCGTTGTTCAATATTTTATAGCAAAAAAATAGTTTTTGCAGTTTTGTCGGCTTCCGGCGCGGCACGCTCGCTTCGCTCGCTCGGCTCACATCATTTTAAGAGTCACAATACTAACCTAACCTTCGTGGATAAATACTTTTTAAATAATTTTATTCTTTACTAAATAAAACCTTTCTATTTTATTATTTAATTTGAAATCCTTATCAACACCTATTTAAAGATTTATCATTACTTCACTTGGTGGACACTATTTCAAAAACATAATTTGGTATGCCGCATTAATATACTCATGGTCACCCAATTAAATTTAATGACTATACAACGTTTAGACATCTGATTAAACGTTGCAGTCAACGACTAATCGTTTTCCAGCCATTCGATTAAATGCCGGTGTTAAGCGAAAGGCCTAGGCGTTTATTTAGATGGCTAATTTCATCAGATGACAGCTACTTCGTACAAACTAATTTCGTATTATAACAGCACACCTTGTTCTACGTTGTTAGCGTCCGAACTCTGAAACAGAATAGAAACATTCTTAGATTAATCTAAGAGAAACAAGATTACTAAAATCATCCAAGCGGCGAGGGCTCAATCCGGTAAGTAGTGGAAACCGGATGAAGGTTTCCACTTTCCGCAATAAAATACCAAACCTTATTTTTATAAAAGCGCACCTTATTTTATACAGTAGAATCCCGATTATCCGAATATCCGATTATTCGGACTCATTCGTCTGGCTCTAATCAATCAATTAAAAAAAGTAAATTTAAAAAAGTTTTAATAGCGCAAAAATGCATGTTACGACAAGTTTATTCCCGCGTCCGATCGTATACTCCCGCTCTCATTTGTTTGCAGGATAGGTTTGTCAGTGTTGCCACCTTAGCCCTTTTGTAGTTAGATCTAGCACTTTTTAGTATAGGTGAACTTCTTTTTAACGATTTCGCCCGAAAAAAATCTGATTCCATAATGAAATTCACATGCGCGCTTGAGAAAGAAGATTTGAGGTCATAACGGAAAGTTATGAAAAAACCTCAAAATGAAATTCTGGAGAATACAGTTTTTACTTGGTTTTTACAAAAGAGAGCATGCGGCCAGCCCATATCTGGACCTCTGTTATGTGAAAAAGCATTGGATTTTAATCAAAAACTTGGTGGTGATAATTCTTTTAAAGCGAGCTGTGGATGGTTAGTAACATTCAAATCTAGACATGGCATTCAAGAACTGGAGATTCAAGGAGAAAAACTTTCTGCTTACGTTGCATCAGCCGACTCTTTTGAAGAAGAGTTAAAAGATTTTTTTAAATTACAAAGGTACTATATAATTCATTATTTATCGATATAGCTCGGTTTTACCGATATATACATTTGGAAAACTTAATACATAATAAAACTTTATTAAATGTAATTTAAATTTGTTTGATTTGCTTTGAAATCCATTATCCGGATTTTCGATTATACGAAATACCCCTGGTTTTATTTAATCCGGATAATCGGGATTCTACTGTATGTCGTTTCATTGATCACTTTTGTTTATAGGCAATATTATATTTTTAAATACACTGAAACCAATAAATATAAGGTCAATTGATGATAGTGAGCAATGACGTCACATATCACTTCTCTCTCTCTCTTTAACCTATTGCAGTCCACTGCTGGACATAGGTCTCCCCCATTTCGCGCCAGACATCCCGGTCCTCCGCCTTTTTCATCCAGCTTCCACCAGCGACCTTTCGCAAGTCGTCGGTCCATCGGGCCGGAGGGCGTCCTACGCTACGCATATATCACATATCACTTATACAAAATATATGGAAACGTTCCTTTTTAACAGTTTATAAAAAGTACGTCAACGATTAGTGTTGTGAAATGCCGGATGGCGTAGCACAGAAGGACACGAATCTTGATTTTGAAACCACCCATCCGTAGATCAGCAATATTTATTAACTTGTACGATAATCAAACCGACGCAATAGCCGCCATTGAGCTGTATATACACTAACTTATTTACGAGTATCTATACACTAACTTATTTAAGTAATAAATACCATATCTAATTATATTGGTCTGGGTGTTATTAATACGTCGTACAATATTCCAACCCCCCCTCACCCCATTTTAGGGAAGTTGGGGGGTTTGAACGAACAAAAGTAGCCTGTATCACTCTCCATCCCATAAAATATATTCACTATAAAAATCACGTCAAATCGTTGCTCGGTTTTGCTTTAGAAGACGGACAACAGACACTTTGTTATCGTATAATATATTATAATGGCACATAATAATATATTATACAATTATTATTACTATTTATATTGAGATAAATACCGATTCCAATCTAACTTCTTCGCCATGATGGTGTCTTCTGTGTTGGTTGTACCTTTCCTGGATGTTAGGGCATACCTGGAATAATTAGGTTATTGGTAGATAGGCATACTCATGGACACTACTCTACTTGTACTGATTGGTCTAGGTAGTACCACAGTAGCGCACTTTTTAAAGATCGTTAAAGGTCTTCTTAAAAAGACCGAAATACAATACAAAAGTTAGCTGAAACTCCAATGTATATCGAACACTGTCCGACATGGCAGTCAAAGTAATAATCAGGGTCGTCACCACTTTATCATCATCAGCTCGTAATGATGGACGCCGAGTAATGAAGGTCTTTACTTTATGGAGTCTGGTTTAATAATGTCTTCTTAATTACAATAATCAAAGCTTATATACTAACACTAATCCTATGTATGTGTGGAGAGGTGTATCACACACTACAGCTCATTAAATGTCCCCACCGAGGGGCACGAGCCTACCCGTATAGTTTGATCAGGCCATAGTTGTCCACGCGAGCCCAGTGCGGGTCGGACGACTTCACGCACAGCCCTTGAATAACTTCGCAGGCGTGCGCAGATTTCCTCACGATGTTTTCCTTCACCGTAAGAGGATAACGTACATATACTTTCGAAAATTCGAAAACACATTGGTACGTGGCGGGATTTGAGCCTCACCCTCCCAGTATGAGGGCAACAGTCCACACCATTGAGCCACCGACGCTCACAACTTACCTCCGGCGTATCTTCGCAGATCTGCCTCAAGGTATCTCGGAGACATCTGGTGACATCCGTCAAGTAGCGCACGTGGGTAGGTCGCACCAACTTGAGACCTTTGGCGCCATCCAGATAATCATACATTGCGGCGATGTTGCTGTCTTTGTACCTTGAAGGACTGTAAGAGAAAAATAATTATCCACTGACATTTACACTGCGCCATCTAGGTCCTAACCTATTTGGTGTAATGGTCGAGACGTCGGCTACTACATCAAGGGTTCCGGGTTCGATCTCCGGGCAGTACAAACATTTGTGCAGCATGAACATGTATTTTTGTGTTGGTCTGGGTGTTTTCTATGTATAACATGTATGTATTAGTTTAGTACTCATATTACAGGTTAAATGCTTATTAAGTTAAGCTTAGAGCTTAAGTAAAGTTAAGCTCATATAATTTTTTCTACGTCCTTTCACATTGCACGTCCCCACCGAGGGGCACGAGCCTACCCGTACGCGGGTGATTAGGTCTTAGTCGTCCACGCGGGCCCAGTACAGGTTGGCGACTTCACGCACAACCTTTGAACCCTTTCGCAGGCGCTTGGCAGGCAGGCGTGAGGCTAAAAAGTAAGAATAAAAAAGAAGAAAGAGATACCTCAGAGTTGAGACTCCATTTGGCGAGCGCGATCTGACCTTCAAGTCCGATCTTCTATCTTCTTTTTTCTCAGTGCCACTTGTCCCTGTATCTCTGACTGGTACTTGCTCTCTCTGAATCTCCTTTCGAACTCGCATGTAGGTCTGAACACTTTTTGAGAATTTATTTCTTAATACCGCATCTGCTTCTGGCTTCTTGCGTAGACCGCGCATTCTTCTAGAGTGTGAGAAGCTTTTTGAACCTTAAAATAATTGTTGTACGAAATTAATTCTAGAACGAGCAACTGCTCACCTGGTCTGTTAATACCTGTTTGACCGCAATAAAATAAATAAAAGTTAAAAGGAACGTAAATTATCTTGTCCGTCTTAAATATAAAGGAAGATGTATAAAGTTTTTCAAGAAGGTACCGCAAAATATTGTCGAGTTACCTTTACACATGTTTAAAGCTAGAATAAAAAACCACCTTTCTAAAAAAGGGTACTACACTATTGACGAATATTTATGTGATAGGGATCCTTGGTCTTAAATTGCTCAGCTATTTCAGTGTTTATGATATATTGTTACATTAAGTAATTGTTTTTAAAAAAGGCTACACTGTTGAGTTTTCTTGGGTGCTTCTTTCTCAACAGGCCAAAACGCCGAAGCGCTTTTTTCCAAGTATCAAAATTCATTATTGTGCTTTACTTTGGTATTTTAAATGTATTTCTTTGTATTTTTATATTCTTTTTGACATTCATAAGTGCTTTTGTAAGCCTGATCTGATTAAATGAATTTTGACTTTGACTTTGACCAGTGGACATTTATTATATTTGTTTATCCTCAACTTTGTTATCCTTTACTTTGAACATCTAAGGTTATATGGCTTAGGCTTTACTTAGTAAAAAAAAACTGTAGCTTCACGGGAAATCCTAAAATTAAGTAGAAATTTTTAACGTACAGTTTAATTCAAATCCATATACATATATAGGTACAAAGAGTAGCGTAACATTTCTATCCTTCAAACCCTGAACTAGGGATCCTAAAACAAAACCAGGGGCTTTGACAGAATTTGCTACAGGTCCCGCACTGTCTTAATCTGGCACTGTCTTGTACCCAGTCAACTTTCAAATTAAACTTATAGTCGGAGAGCCGGCCGTATAAAATTCCTATGGATCAGATACGTGATTATTTTTTTAATATACAGTGGATTTCGGATATAACGACGTAGCTTTGATTGTGGTCGACTCACGTTCGTGAATGAATTGAACTTAAGATAAAAACCTTTATTGAGAAAAAGCAAGCATACAACACAACAAGAAACAACAAAAAAAAGTAGTAGGCGGCTTTATTGCTAAGGAAGCAATTTCTTCCAGGCAACCTTTAGGTGAAAATAAAATGCTTATAGGTAAGCGGGCTAGTGCAAAAACTTAATCTAGTGCATAGTTATAATATAACAGTACATAAACTAATTACACATTACTACATACATAATTATAAAATAAAATAATACATAATAAAGTATATACATAAACTAATGGAAGATAGAATAATAAAAAATAGCTTGTCGACCTTTGAAAACTCAATTCTACGCATCGAATACTTTATTTCCACGTTACACAAAAACTACAAACACACAAAATAACGGGAAAATTAAATATTATATTATAATTTTGCATAATCAGGCATTTTTAGGATGTCGACCTTTAGTTCTATGGTTTCTCGGACTATATTCATAAAAATGTTCTTGTATCTTTCCCATAGAGCGTCGGTGGCTCAATGGTGTGGAGTGTCGCCTTCCTACCGGGAGGACTGAGGTTCAAATCCCGACACGTGCCAATGTGTTTTCGAATTTTCGAAAATATATGTACGTTATCCGACGCTCTTACGGTGAAGGAAAACATCGTGAGGAAACCTTCATGCACGCCTGCAAAGAGATTCGAAGGTTGTGTGTGAAGTCGTCCAATCCGCACTAGGCCCGCGTGGACGACTAAGGCCTAATCACCCTATACGGGTAGGCTCGTGTCCCTCGGTGGGGACGTTTAATGAGCTGATGATGATGATCTGTTCCATAGGACTTATATACGGCCGGCTCTCCGACTAATAGCCATCTCAGTACACCTATCGCGCTAAATTTTGACAGCCATAACGTAACTACACATGGACCGAAATACAACTTTTCAATGGTCATATGTCTTTATAATGGTCAATGTCATATCGCGCTATCATTTGCCAGCTATTTCAGACGAAATTGAACCTTCACATTATGGCAATATCGAAAATGTCAACTGTTACAGGATCGGAAGGATATCGTGGCTCCATATATATCAATGCTGTAAAAAAGTACGGATTCGTGATATGCTCACAAAACAATCGAAAAAAGGGTTCCGAATGCAGTGACAGCACACATACACATATTTCGAATGAGCGTACATGTACCTAAACAAAAGAGTACAAACTGTACTCTCTTCGGCGGTTCGTTTTTGAGGCACGGATGGCACCTTTATATACACAGATCACAATCGAAACGTTTCGTTTTAAAAAAACGCGCGGCCTGCAGGTATAGCTCCACTAACTGTTCTTAGACTGAGTGTAGGCGATGAGCCTCTGCACCAGCTCCGATGATACACTCCTGTTTGGGTCGAAGCTCGGATACTTCCGGAGGGAGGACTCGAATGCTTCGGTGCCTCGGGAACACTGCGGCTGGAGCTTGCCTGAGAAAATGGAAATCTTGAATGTTTTTGGAAAATATGGATTTTTGATAATAATTCTCATGAATAAAAAATAGCTTCTATCATATTTACACAGTGCCTACTCGCAGATGCCCCAAATTTAAGCATAAGTTACAAAAATCTTCCGAATGGTCGTTTCTTTGTAGAATGTGCTTAGTAAAGTGCTATGTCGCTCTATGAAGGTAGCCACGTAAGACCAGCGTCATGAGGTTTAAACTACCATGGCTCCTGATGAATGGTATACCATCTCAACAGGCCAATCCACTGAAGCGCTTTTTTTTCAAAGCATCAAAATTCATATTTTTAGTTTATATTTTAATTGTTTTTATTATATTTTGTATATTTTTTGACGTTCATAATGCTTTTTGTAAGCCTAATTTGAATAAAGAATTTTGTATTTTGAATTTTTTGAATTGAATTATTATTACCATATATATTATACAATTCCTGTGTATTTTGATTTAAGTTTCTAAGTTTACGAAGTTGCTGTATTCTGCCATAGAAATAAGTATTTCTCTCTTTCTAGAGACAGGCAACGGTATTTGTTTTTTTTTTCAACTCTAAGCGAGGAGCTTGTTATATGGGTACTTAACAACGGATATATATTTACTTATATACTTCTTTTAAATACATACATATTATACATAGGAACACCCAGACCAGCACAAACAGGTATATTGATGCTTACAATTTGTACTGCTCGGGGATCGAACCCGGAACCCTTGGCATCGTAGCCGATGTCTCAACCATTAAACCATATAGTCGCCACTAGGTTTCTCATTTCTCGACCTTTTTTATTTCTCGGAGCACGAGAATTCTCGACCACTATTTCCCGGGAATTCTCGGGTTGTCGAGAAATATGGAAATTCTCAAAAATATGTGTGATTTCACAATAAAACTATACTTTTTATGCAATATTCAACATTTATCAATGAACAACGTTTATTTTTAGTTTCATGTGAGTTGAACTTAACTATAGAAAACTTTAATTAAGCGGAATAAACTCTAGCGAGATCTTCTTATCATTATTTCTAGTTTCTACAAACAATTATACTAAATAGTATTTTTCTTTGAAAAAAAACAAATAAAATATCTTCTAAAAACAATGTCATCATGGCACCACAATGAAACTTAGTACCTTACATAATAAATAATTTATTTTAGTCTCAGTCTGTACTACAAACTTTTCAATTACGTAGCATAAAACGACAGTTTAATTACTTATAAAAAATAACAATCAGACTAGTTAAATAATTACGAGTAACAGTAAGGTACATGTTCCTAGTTTAGTCTTTGTATCAACTTTTCAATATTTGTTATAAATGGACAGTCTTTTCTTTACGTAAGTAAACATAAAAATCTAATAAATAATTAAAAATCTTAAGACCAATTACAATCACAATTTAAAGCGGAAACTGCTTCAAAAGCTAGCCCACTATGTCGTTATTATTAAGAAAATAAGCCTTTAAAAATACGAGGGCATTTATAGCATCATCTGACAATCGGTTTCGTATTTTTGTCAAAGTTTTCTCCAGACAAGGAGAAAACCCGTTCATTCTCTGTCGACGTAGGCTTTACTGACATAACAGCTTTATACAAGTTGACCATATAACTGGAACTCTTTTCTAATCAAGGTTTTCGTTAAAACAGTTTCAATATTGCTCGTAGCCTGTGGCTGCCATTTCAATAGCCTGTTTTAGTTTCAGCTCAAAAGATATGGCTTGCTCGAGTTGCTCGTTTTCTGACGTCTATGCGATGCAACACACACTCCGCCGCCGAATTCAAACGGCATGTACGAAACTACGAACGAACAATATGGGGTGGGAGGGCACTGTCGATCACTCACACACCGCGTGAGAGTTCAGCCTCGGACTTGCGTGAACGAGTCTGGACGCGTCTACGTCGTATAACGTATTAGAAACGTTTTTCAGAAACGTAATTAGCTGGGTCTTCCTGAGAGGAACTCAAATCTCAATAATTACAACCTATTCAACCTATCGCAGTCCACGCTGGACATAGTCTCCCCCATTTCCGCCAGATATCCGTCCTCCGCTTTCCTCATCCAGTCTCCACCAGCGACCTTTCGCAAGTCGTCCATCGGCCGGAGGCGTCCTACGCTACGGCCGAGACGCGTCTCCACTCCAAAACTCGTCTGCTCCAACGGCCATCGGCCAATAATTACAACGACCGTGTGAAATATCAAATTTCGGTGCCCTCCTCTAATAGGACAATTATTTCATTTAATTTCGCACGACGCGTGGCAGAGCCGCGCGGGAGCGCAAGCGCATCAAGTTTTTAAATTCTTGACTGAATTTCTCATTTCTCGACCACTTTTTTCTCGTCTCGAGTAAGGCAAAATTTCCCGGGAATTCTCGTTCGAGAATTCTCGAAGAGAAACCCTAGTCGCCACAATTACATACTATCTGACCTTTATCAACTCTGGTGAGAAGGTTTGCTGTTGGCACTGTGGGATGGGTGACAGTCTGCGCGCAGGACTTCCCATAGCTTAGGCCGACTTCGAAGTTTCCTTGTGCTGAAAACATAGATCACCATCATCATCGCGGGAGCATAGACGTCGTCCACGCGGGCCCAGTGCGGGTTGGACGACTTCACGCACAACCTTTGAATGTCTTCGCAGGCGTGCGCAGGTTTCCTTCACGATGTTTTCCTTCACCGTATGAGCGTCGGATAACGTACATATAATTTCGAAAATTCTTAAAAAAGTGTGGATCTGAACTTGCATTCTTCAGATCGGCAGTCAATAGTCCAGACCAATGAGCCATCGGCGCTCTTAAAACATAGATAGTTATCATTTCATCATCATTACAGCACATGTCCGCTGCTGAACGAAAGCCCCTAATGTTTGGATGTGCGACTGAACCACTGCCACTTCAAATTGCCGATCCAGCTAGCTATGTAGGTCACTATAGTTTCCTTACGAATAAAATTATTTTTGTTCTGCGATTGCGTGTGTGCGCTAGTTTGTGTGTGTGTGCTTGTATGCGCGTCTTTTTTTCATGTTACAAAGTGTACAGGACGTCCAGAACGCTCACCTGAACGCGATGGTAAGTGATACGACGAACATGACAGAGCGGCATTAAAGGAGACCAACAACTGATAGACAGTTATTATTCCCCGTCAATGCCGCACTGCGCCCGTCACCCGAGATAACACATGTTAGGTCTCTCATACCGGTAATTTCACTAGCTACAGCGTCCTCATCCCGAAACACAAAAGTGTATAGCACTCCTATTTCACGCGTCCGTGTGTTTTTTTGTGTACTTGAGTTTGTTTTTTCACGATTTCAAATACTCTAAGCAATTTCTACTTACTGCGACACGGGTTGGACCTTTGCGGTGGGAATTCCGTGAACTGTTCTGGCGGAGATGACGGCGTAGCCGCGCAGTGGGCCACCTGGACGATCAACAACTCTTGGTTGATTTGTACTCGAAAATATTGTCTATCATTAGCATCATCATTAGCTCATTAAACGTCCCCACTGACGGCCTCGAACCTACCCGTACGAGGATGTATAGGCCGTAGTCGTCCACGCGAGCCCAGAGCGGACTGGCCAACTTCACGCACAACCTTTGAATCTCTTCGCAGGCGTGCGCAGGTTTCCTCACGATGTTTTCCTTTACCGTAAGGGCGTCGGATAACGTACATATAAATTATTTATTTATGATATTATTAAGACCTCCATATAAACAACTCAAAATCTTTATTTCATTTCATGAGTGTGATCATTTCACCGATAATTTAACATACCATTGGGTGCATATTTAACTACTAGTATCAAGATGTTACCCATTTAGACAGCAATCTTAATATGCCTCTATTTAGGCATAAGGTAATTACGTCACACGATTTCACGATTTTCACGGCTTTCTCTCTCTCTTCAACCTATCGCAGTCCACTGCTGGACATAGGTCTCTCCCATGTTACGCCAGATATCCCGGTCTCGGCTTTCTCATCTAGCTTCCACCAGCCACCTTTCGC
>PQWD01009738.1:0-11228 GCA_019425675.1 Leucinodes orbonalis | reverse complement strand
TTAGAGCGTCGGTGGCTTCATTTCATTTCATTTCATATCTTTATTGCACTCCATAAGGCAGAAAGAAAAAAATATTATTTGGTGCAATTCAATTATTACATGTTAGTCCATAAAATTATAATAATAATTAATCAATACTAACAACTAAAAACCTAAAAATTGAATATTATAACTAAAATATTAAAAAAAAAAAAATATAATAACTATAAAAAATTAAAAGAACCCCCTTTGGTAGAGTTCCGAAGACACTGGCAGCGTTACCCCTTTGAATCGCTAAACTAATTCTTTGACCAAGGTAGCTGCCAGATCTTCGGTCTCCAGTAATGTCGACTAATCGTTTGGAAATTTCTTTAAAAAGCCTAATAGCGCTAGGCCCCACGGACCAAGGGTCTCGACCGAATGGACAAAGTCATATTCAGAGCCTAGACCCCTGTATTTGCACGTTTTGGCTTTTTCAGCCGCTTCACACGCCGCACCAGCTCTGTTGTTGGTTCCATGTAGATGGGAAGGGGCTAGTGTGTCTGAACAGGTAGCATCCCACACCAGCACCGGCCCAACTTCCATGGAATCAAACTCATACCGTCCGGTCTCTTGCCATCGTCTCTTGCGATACCAGACGGCTCAAGAAGACTTGGCACGTTGACGGTGGCAAGGGACCGGCGTATGATATCGTTAAGTGCGGCATGTCTCGAGAAGCGGCCAGCACTTTTTTGGCAAGAAAGTCCGTGATGCCCTAGCTTGTCGACATCACTGCCACAGGGGCACGTATGAGGAGCGCAGACCGGAACCCCAAGCCGCAGACAGGTTACAATGCGCAGCGTGTCAGGTTCAAGAAATGTTCCTGTGTTTGACGAAGGGTACGCGTGAAGCCAGTAGCCTGCTTCACGCGCACCCAAGGCCAAAAGCCTGGCTCGCTCCGAACCTGAACTGGAGCTCAAAAGACTGTCATACTCCATAAGTAACATAGATGTTAAAACAATATAGGTAAGTTCATTTATGGACCCTGTAGGGCACGGCAAGTAGGAGAGACGAGGAGTCACCTTGGGCTCATATTAATCAAACAATTAAAATATAATTAAGGCCTTTATATTATTAAGGCCTAGAGTGACCTGACATTTATATTTTTATTATTCTAATATTTATTGATTGATCTTTATTTGGATGTAAATTAAATGTATTTATGTGCAGAAATATAATTATAATTATTTTATATATATATGATGGTTTGGCGATTTTAATTTATTTAGATTTTATTTAAATTTGAATTTAACTTTTAATGACTTCAATAAATTACTTAATGATTTTAATAAATTATTGTTATTCAGTTAAGATTATTATGAATAACATTTTATTGGCTTATTGTTGTGGTCTGTTGCCATCCGACCTAGAGTGTGCAAATCCCGCCACGTATGTACCAATGTGTTTCTAAATTATATGCACGTTTATAAATAAATATCCACTGACATTCACTCAGCGCCATCTAGCCCAGGTTAACGTGAAGCCTGTATTATGGTTACTACAACGGAAAACGACTTATATATTTTTTTTCGTAATATATACATATTATACATAGAAACACCCAGACCATTACAAACAGAGATGTTCATGCACACAAATGTTATATTGCCCGGGATCGAACCCGGAACCCTTGGTGTTGCAGCCGACGTCTCAACCACAACACCAAATGGGTCGTCGAAATGGGTTTATCCGACGTTCTTACGGTGAAGGAAAACATCGTGAGGAAACCTGCGCACGCCTACGCCACACTACTAAGGCTCGATGTGGTCGTATAATGAGCTAAGATGATGATGATGACTCAGTAGCTCTCACACACATTTCAATACCTGATTAAGGCACAAAAAGCCCTGATTTAACCTCATACTAAATACCTTAAATATTAAACCCTGTATGTATTTACATATATTTTTGTGTCGAAAACCGAGCACGTGATAGGCACAATGCAGCCTGAATGCACAATCAATATTTCCATATTTAGCGAGCATTCACAACAATATGAAAACTCTTTGTCGGTATTTCATAATGCAATTTTACTGGAATGTTGTTTGGTTTCAAGGTAGTTTAAAAGCGAGTTATTTTTCGACCTAACCATCAATTTCAGAACTATATATATTATCCTTTCATATGGGGAAACCTAAGAGTAAGGACCCTAAACCTTGATAGAATTAATTGATAATAACATAGTAGATATATGGAACTAGGAACTATACATACCCGGTGAAGCTGTGTAGGCTATCTGCATTCATTAAGAAAATACCTTATAATTTTTTTTTAATAGTAATACTGAAGTTAAGGGCACACTGTGACCGCGAATTGCTCAATAAGCTTTAACTACTATCTGGGGCCTACAGTGTTAATAAAAATATATCTATTTGACAAAAGGTAGAAATAAAATATGCCAGAACCCACTACTAGAACCGAACAAGCTTAGGGATGGTCAGGCAGACATATTAGACAGAGACATTATTTTAATTCAATTAGCAAAGACGCATTAGTTTAGGGAAAAGATCATCACCATCAGCTCAAATACGTCCCCACCGAGGGACACGAACCTACCCGTAAAGAGTGTACAGGCCTTAGTCATTCACGCGGGCCCAGGATTGGCCAACGTCACGCACAACCTTTGAATATCTACGTAGGCATGCGCAGGTCTCCTCAATATATTTTCCCTCACCGTAAAAGCGTCAAAAAACCTACGTAAAATTTTGAAAGATGTGTGGGATTTGTTCGGAATCCTCCAGATCGGAAGTCAACAGGACGTTCTAAACGACATCACTCAAAAAATCACCTACCATAGCATTCTCGATTGCACGTTAAGCAACCTTAAGCCTATTCACACATAGAATAGATTCCATATTCCACCTATTCACTTCACCCCCCACTACATCGCATCTTCGCTGCATGTAATCCTAGATCAGAATTCCGAAAGCCCATCGACAATATTTCGGCGATTTTTATAACACTCACTCATATTTGTACCGCGAATGTTGTTCTCGTACATATTATTAGTTCCACGGGTTTAATTTTATTTCCCCACAGTAGGGGCGAGGCGGGGGTGAGGTAAGCCATCATTGAACGTCCACCGACAAACATGCATGTGTGCACTTATTGAATAGGACACTAGCGTATTTGGGCATTGTTGATGTTTACACCGTACGATTATTTGCTTGGACAAAAAAGAATTTCATATATCAGCTACTAATTGATTTGTCTGAAATGAAGGGTACTTTAAGCTGTTGGCTACAAACTACTGATGGCAGTCGTTAGCACCCACCAATCCGAATTGTGCCCGTGTGATGGGGTTACAATTCAATCTTTCCATGGCTATTCTGTGCGGGGCTGTGACTGCAGTGCAACGTTATAGACTGATAGTGGTGCTAACAGATCAGGGGGATTATCGCCATCTCCTAAAACAGCATTTTTGGACCAGAAAAGTCAAAGTAATATTATTATAATACAGTTATAAGAGATGGCGGTAAGTCTTTCCATTTATGTAAAAATCATGTTACTATTGGTGTGTATACTATAATTATAAAGTAACCACCTTTTTGCGCAGGTAGCCGAATAATGACAAAATGAGGATACTTGGGGTGACGTAACCAAGTATTAATTATAGCGTGTTCTTGGAATTGGTTATTTCTACTGAAAATAATAATTAATACGCCGACACATTTCATAGAAAATGTGACAAAGCTAAAACGACGCACATAAATATTTTTATAAACTTCTTTTTCTTATATATTATAATTGTGGATAAAATATAATATAAATAATATAATATATAAAAAAAGTTACAACAGTAGCAACGATTGCATTGTTCCTATTGATAATTAGACAAATTTTGTAGTACCTTGGATTTTTATAATGGGAAAGTAGTAAAATATTATTGAAACTCTCTCTCCTCAACCTATCGCAGTCACTGCTGGACATAGTTGGGCATAGTTTTCCCCCATTTTGCGTCAGATATGCGCGGTAAAAAATTGCGTTATTTTTCCGAAATAAAAAGTCCTGTCTATAATATGAGTAGCCTATGTTTTTCCTTATTAGATCAGCTACCTGCCAAAAAAGTCCTGTCCAAATCCATTTTTCGCAACTTTCGCAAGTCGTCGGTCCATCGGGCTGGAGGGCGTCCAACGCTACTCTACGCTTGCCAAGAGGCGGTCTCCACTCCAAAAATGTCTGCTCCAAAGGCCCTCGGAAAAACATATTAAAACTCATCGATAACTAATGACAAGAATTTTTATATGCAAAAAAATAGGTGCATTCGTGGAGTATAAATCTCACTTTAAGCCCTTTTAATTACTGCCAGTGGGAGGGTCAGTGGTAACAACGTTATTGAAATTCGATCAGCTTTACATTTTAACTATAATATATGATTTATATTGAAACATAGTGTTTTATCTATATATTATTATTAATCTATTACATATATTTTGTATTATGTAAATAAAATTGGAGTCTGTTTGTCATATTGAAATTACCATTTTTTCTTCATACATATGAATATACGGTACGTATGACAAAATATCACTTTTTTTAATTTTGTGTGTCTGACTGTTTGTTCCGGGTAATCTCTGAAACGGCTGGATGGATTTGGACGGGACTTTTTTGGCAGGTAGCTGATGTTATAAGTAAAAACATTTTTTTTTAGTTCAGACAATACTTTTTGATGATGAACAGCTAGACATAGTCTTACATGAACACGAAAGGATGTTGTTTATAGAAAGAACTCGATATTATAGTATGAAATGCAGGTATATAAAGCAAAGACGACCCTGCAAAATTCAAACTTTTAAGAGCAATCCAATTAGTTTGACAATTATTTATTATAATTGAACCTTCTATAACGGCGGCAGAACGGTGACAGGGGATTAGACATCTCCAAATATTTACTATCACTTATACCCGTATAAAATGGATAATTAATAAACCTTATATATCATTTAAATAATTATTAGGCATACTTTTAGTTATATATAACTTTTAAAATTATTCAAACATGTAGGTTTGCGGTGGAGTGATAGGGTATAGGCCAAAGAAAAAACGGAATGAAACAGGAAAGATATGGCTTAGACAATACGCAAGAATGAAAGAACCCTCATGAAGCGCCGAACCAAAATAACGTGAGAGCCAGCCGTTGATTGATTGACGGGCAAAAACTCCCGTCAAACCAATAATGTAAAAAGTATAGATTTATGATATGCTCACAAAACAATCGAAAAAAGTGTACTGAATACACACACATACATATTTCGAATGAGCGTACATTTACCTAAACAAAGAGCCTACAACCGTATTCAATTTGGCGGTTCGTTTTTAAGGTACGGATGGCGTATCTACCTTTATATATACAAAATATCATTGCGTCATACAATAGGATTTCAATTGACTTCGCTGTAACATGTTTAAAACCTACATTTAACCTGTATGTCTCGCAAAAAATTATCACAGCATCAAACCCACAGATTTCCCAATACAGGAGATGGGGCAAGCCGCGTTTAAAGTGCGACAAATGTAAGCTCAACGAGCATACACTGGCTGCCAGTTTACGCTCTGTGAGACGAGTCAAGACGCACAAATATTAGAAGAAATTACCGTTTTTTCCCAAAATGCCATCCTGTGCAATTGTAACATGCCATCATCGCAATGAATCAGTAAATTTACCAAGAAATATAATAACTTTTCACAGATAAGAACCGAAAAGAAATTGCGACACTGGGACTGCCTATAAACTTGACGGCTTGTCCAGTCTAATTGTATATTCGGATGTCTGTGATCAAACCCGTCACATCCAATTTTCATAAGCAACTGCGGAAATGGTTGAACATATTATTAATGTCTAGTTACATAGTATACATAGTTACATCATGCCAAATTTCAACAAACAGTATTTCTCGTAAATGCAATGCAAATTGTTGAAGAAAATTCATTTTCAGATTATTCAACTGCAAATTGAAACATGAATTTACTCTCAGAATGATTTGGTAATTTCTAGGCGAACCTGTTTATCATAAGAAGACAAGGTTAATCCTGGTTTTACTAAGAAATCACGTTACAAATAAACTATTTTAGGGACCAATTATAAACAGCTTATATTTGCCAGTTATATTGTTTTTTTAAAGAAACAATTAAGGCAATTTTATTACGAAATGCCTTGAGATTGAATGTAATCCGATTAGCAAATAATGTTCAAAATACCGTGAAAAAGTCTATCGAACAATGTTGCGTGGGGGGCACCTCACCTTTATTAGGGTTCCGAATTCAAATTGCAAAAACCGTAACCCTTATAGATTTGTCATGTCTGTCTGACCATCCGTATGTCACAGCCACTCCTCTCAAAAACTATAAGAACTGTCGAAACTTTGTAAGTATATTTGTATGCGTTTCACGCATTAAGAATTTCACAATAAACTAAAACAAAATACAATTGGAATATATATTTATTTATGGGTTCCCCATACTTGGAAATGTAACTAGTATTTTTTTAACAATTTCACACGTGTGAAGTCTTTAACAATTAAATTGACGTTTCAAATACTTTTTTGTATAAATTAAATAGTTTACACGAACTCCTTCCAAAGTCCCCCTTCCCTCTTTAGCTTTTAAAATAACATACCAATAAAATTAAAAAATATATGTGCTGTATATGTACCAAATATGTATGTGTAACCAAATATCGATAATTGGTTTGAAGATCAATCAATAGTTCCTTTATTTATTTTGAAACACTACTGCTGCTACGGAACTCTTCATGGGCGAGTCCGAATCGCACTTGGCAGCTCTTTCATAATGATCTGGGTAAATTTGAACGTGGGCGAGCAGAGAAGACTTATGTTTGTTTGAGATTTTCCCCTAATCGATACAATAGTACTTCATTACGAAGGTTAAAAGACAAGAGGTACAGTCAGCGTCTAAAATATAGGAGCACTTAGGGTATCAAATTAATAGACACCGAAGGGTCAACAAAGTGTTCATATTGTTGTCAACATTCTAGTCGCTGAAAAAATGGAGACGTTGGAAATGTCATATAAATAGGTACAAACAAAGCACCAATAATATGGTTACAGTCGTCGCGTCAATGGTATCGAAGCACCTTGAATGTTCATGAATGTGGAACACTTTTGAAAAATACTTTTCTGCTATACTTTTTAAGCATTATTTCGCTAGTCAATGATTAGTTAAACATTTATACACAAAATGAATAATGATACATCTAGCTGCTGTAATTTTTAGGGTTCCGTAGCCAAATGGCAAAAAACGGAACCCTTATAGATTCGTCAAGTCTGTCTGTCCGTCCGAATAATACAATCCCTTTTTACTCCGAAACTATAAGCACTACACTATTCAAACTTTGTACGTATATGTATTATGTGAATCGCTATTAGCTTTTCACAAGAAACTTAAAAAATATATATATTGGGGTTCCCCATACATTGAACTGAACCTTAAACTTTTTTTAGCGAAAGAAAAAATCTTCTTTTGCGTTTTCATTTTCGGAAAAAAGACTCCTCCAAGCGGATACGAAAACTCTTTCACAGGGAACCGCTGTTTCAATACAGGTTCATTCAGACCTATTGGAGTAGAAAGGGCCCAAAGTTTTCCAAAAGCCATTGGTGAACTTAAGGCAGCAGATGGTAATTACTCACTCGCCCACAGATCCTGGAAGAGGTTGAGAAATTCTATGACGTATTCATCGGCGCTCATCAGCCACAGACCGAGACAACAGATCACGTGCCCCGCTAGGGCGCAATTGGACGCAGAAATATCCCGGATGTTGACGTTAGCGAGATTAGGGCAGCGCTGGAGCAACAGAATGGGAGAGCCCCGGGTGTATTATTATGCCTAAAGACAAAAGTCTTTGAGCAATGCGTTTTACCCGGTTAACATACCAGCTAGCACTATGACACTGAGCTGCGGATTGGTCATAAGTTCAAAGTCATTCAATGCGTAATGGAGCGAGCTATGCTCGAGGTCTCTTTGAGATAAGATCAGAATGATTTAATCCGTAAGAAAACTGAAGTTACGACATAGCCGCGGATCAGCAAGTTGAAGTGGCAGTGGGCTGGTCACGTATGTTGTAGAACCGATGCGTTGGAGCAGACGAGTTGCTGGATGGAAACCGGTCTTGGCAGCGTGCGTACGACGCCCTCCGGCCGATAGACCGACGACTTGCGAAAGGACGCTGGTGGAGACTGGATATGAAACGTGGAGGACGAGATATCTGGCGCAAAATGGGGGGAGACCTATGTCCAGCAGTGGACTGCGATAGGTTGAAGAAGGAGAAATTTTTTTCGAAATTTGGATAATTTCTGGTAATATGTAGGCAAGGTACGGGGAGTGCGGTGAATGTCTTATATATTCCAATTAAAGCTCTCGGATTTGGCAGCCATCGATCTGGAGTAATATTTTTGGTCAATTCGGACTAATAATTATCTGAGCATAAAACAGTCAACAAGTTTTCACAATAATCTTATGCTCAACGTTGTAAGTTCATTTTTGCATAAATCCAACAGCGACTTTCGATTATTATTGGATGTGAATTCGAAATTTGAAATCTGTTATAGAGGCACCTTTTCCTTTAGCAAATATATGATTCGATGTTTGTGGTAAATATATATTACTTATTTGCCTGCGCTTTGCTCGTATGAATTTTGGGGTAACATGGTTCTTTTCTTGGTTTTAACACAAAGTTAAAATAAATGTTTCCATCGATTCATGATTTCCTACCTTGAAACTGTGAAAAGTGCAATATGAATCCTCGTCCCGTAAGCACGTTTCTTTTGTTAGTGATAAATTTTCTTACTATATGCTTGAAATTGCTATAAACTTCCACCCCGTTGTGGGGGTGTGAAAAAGGCGTCTGAAATATCACTCTCCATCCTTCAACAGTCCCACTAAAACACGACAATTCGTTGCTCCATTTTGCGTTAGAGATGGACAAGACACACTTCACATTATAATATTAGTATGGATTCCAAGCTTGTTTTTATTGCATTTGACATTAGTAATTAGTAGAATGACATGAACAGTAGATTGCGTAAAGAGGTTTTAATAAGTATATTATTTAAAAGTGTTCTACATTTATGAACACTCAAGGTGCTTCGATACTAATGTCGCGATGACTGTAACCATATTATTAGCAATTTGTTTGTACCTATCTATATAACATTTTAAACGCCTTGATTTTTTGAGCGACTAGAATGTTGACAACAATATGAACACTTTGTTTACCGAGATTATTGACCTTTTGGTTCTCTATTAATTTGGATACCTTAGTGCTCCTATATTTAGACACTGACTGTACTTTAGCTGATTATTAAGATGCGTACAAACAGATTTTCTTTTTTTGTTTATTTTTGCTGTTTGCCGCGGATGACCCTCACAGTAAGTGGCGAGGGCAGAATTTGCTAGTAAAATTTGTTTCATTCGACCGAACAGTTATTATTTATTATCCTCTGACTTATGATGTTAAGCGTAAAGCCTAGTATGAGTATTAAACAAGGGATAAATGAACTTATTTACTTTTTTGGTAAAAAACATATAATACATAAAAACGTTCAGACAAATACAAACAGACTTGTTCAATGTTCATGCATACAAATTTTTGTAATACCCGGGGATCGAACCCGGAACCATTAGTATTTTTTTATCATCTATAGGCAGACATTTGACCGCCATCTCACCTGATAGTAAGTGATGATGCGACCTAGAACGGAGCATGCCTGCCTAGAAACAGCCTGGGTCTACCCAGCGATGTGTAAATGTCTGTCGATATTTATTTTATGTATCGTTATTATTTAACGCCAAGATGCCTTGCTAAACATACCTTGCCCCCAATAAAGAAAACATCGTTATTTTTGTATATTTATGTTAACATTTCCAACAGAAACATGTATGAGAAAAGCGAAAAAGAACTGAGATTACAAGTATAACGTTGCTCTAGTAACTTTATTTCACACCGCAAAGGTAACGTCCAATGTAGGTAAACTATATTCAAAGCTCTGCTCTTACCAACACGATATTATATGTCGCTCTAAACTTCATTTGCTCCAGTAAAGACGTTACCTATATCAAGTTTACGCTATATTCGAGATAGCAAAGTTGTGACCCACATTTTGCTATTCAATACTCTATGCTACAATTTTGGTATAAACCATGACCGTATAAAAATATACAGATGGAGTCTTTCTAACATAAAGTGTGTAAAAATCCGGCCAGTGTGTATGGAAAATCACATAATATTAAGACATTTGACGACGTCTGTCAACAAAGCCTTATATTATATTAGAAAAAAAACTAAAAAGAAGCCGAAACCCGCAGTGAACAAAAGAAGAACAATCCAGAAATTACGTATCATAGTAGTGAAATTATAGTGGCAAAGTTTCATATCGTTATTTTTGTTTACTTTTTTATGTTACAAAGTGTACAGAACGGTCGGACGCTCATGGTAAGCGATACGCCTGACCATGGCAGAGCGGCGTTAAATGAGACCAACAACTGATAGACATTTTTTATTCTCCATCTCATCGCCGCATTGCGCCCATCACCAGAGACAACAGATATTAGGTCTCTTATACCCGGTAATTTTACTAGCTACAGTGCCCTCATCCCGAAACATAGAAATTTACTAAAATTTGTTTTAATTCATGATAATGTGAAATGCCAAACAAAAAGCTACCATGCTTATAGTTAATTACGAACCGTGGCCTTTTTGAACGTACACGAATGCATTCAAATGAAACAACGCAACGTTCATTTGAGTTATGTTATGACTAAAAACCACTACCAGATCAATTTTAAACCTGTCAGAAACACAAACCGTATTTATAGCGTAATACATATCGTATTAACTATTAAATAGCGCACTCCAAAAGCTTAAAACCGCATTTACGGCGACAACATTCCTCATTATTAAATCACTTTATGATATCAAACTGCAAGTAAAACGTTGCAAATACTGCAACTGGGGGCGGACGAGACGAGGGTGGCCATTTTTTACAACAAGTAAACGGATTTTTAGGTCTGATAAGGAAAAATGATTATTTGGAAGTATTTTAGAAAAATGCACCGCCTTTTTTATACATACACTAGCGACCCGCCCATGCTTCGCACGGGTGCAATGGTGATATTCGTAATATTCGCACGCTCCCGCCTGCCGGGTCGGCCGGTACCGCCGCAAATGCTACGTACCGCAATTTTTAAATCTGTAA
>PQWD01009736.1:0-12051 GCA_019425675.1 Leucinodes orbonalis | reverse complement strand
ATACATTAATTGTGGGTACATAAGTGCAGCTGGCACCTTCCATCCAATATAATCCATTGTTATTCGTTATTAAAATACCAATAATGTAAGTAAAAATGTTTAAGATATAATCTGCTACATATTTAAAAAACAAGCATTTAAAGTCTGTGGTTTTAACGCGACTTCTTGTATGCTAGAAACTGTAATGTCCCTATACTAGACCGTAACCCATATTTATAACTGACATATTGATTCCATTGGAAAGGGTTAAACGTCATATATTTTTACCTGAATACTTTTTAATTTAAGTAAGTAGGTATATTGTCAGAGATATGCTTCTCTAATCCAGTCCATTTTAATTATTCCGTAGGTATATTAAATGTTTATAAGTTGTTATAATAATTTTATTCGTACCAATATTTTTATTATGGACTGAGAAAACATAATTAAAGCAGATAATTAAACAATCCAAACACTGTATCAGCTATTTACAAGTGTGTTCTCTAAAAAGTGAAGTCAACGCCCGACATTCGAGGTAATTGATACAATTAAGTAGGTTATCTCGAGTGCATTTTATACAAATTTCCTGAGTTGTTATTCATTATTTTGAAAAAATTAATACTGTGAAGTCAGTATTCATGATCGGTTTCTAAATCTTTCTTTGTGTTTTTTTAGTGAAGTATACATATTTTCTATGAAAATAGCAGTTCGTATCTATTCAAGTGACTAAAGCGTTCGCTAAAATTTCACTTGAGAAAGACTGTGTAAGAGGACGTCTTTCTGGATTACACACACCATAAGGGATTGGTCTGCTTTGTTCCTAACTGATTTCTATACCATGTTGTAAATCGCTCTAAAAAAAGCGATTCCTATTACATCAAAAAGTCAGCCCTACGCAAACCGTGACGTTCACAGCGTTCCGTTACGCATCGCCAACAAAATAGCGTGCAATTCCTAAACGCGTACATGTGCTTTTATAGTTTGATAAACAATGTAATAATAAATGCGTATGCGCAGTGAAAATTTTTAAACACGACGCGCGAGCGTGCGGGCGACCTACATTCCGTGCGATAACGCAGGATGTCGTAGTTTCCCTAATACTGGGACGCGAGCGCGACTGCACTATTTTAGATAGCAGTCGGACTCTAGGACCGCGAACAGTATGCATAATGTGTTTGTGGAGTTTCATACAAACCCCCTAATTTAGAGGATGGGGACGAAGTTAGATTTATGATATTTATATCAGCTTTCTAGCACTTCAGGAAGTAACCAAACATTTGATGATTATCAGTGTGTCAGTGACGAAATCGGTGTATTTTAGATGTCAATAGAATCTAAAGTATTCCAGCTAATAACTTGACACTTCGTATGTTTAATAAGTCTATTATTGACATCATATCCTGAGAATATGAACTATCTGGTATTCTATGAGAGTTCAAATTAACGACGAAACCCTTCGAGAAAAGGTAGGTTAGAGCCCTAGCGCTTCGCTTGGCCCCTAGATTCAAATCATAAAGTAATATATCACAAATCATGTTGTCTTCCAACGTCCGAGTGAAATTGTTATCACCGAGTCCAGATACTGCTCCTAATCGATTTCGCAAGGCCTGCCACATATCTGGGTTACTTGTGTCATAAATCATAATATTATTAAGGAACACTTTACACTTGCGTGTCCGAACCGTCGCGACCGTGGGACTTGTACTGTGTGTTATTTACAACTTAAAAGCTTTCCTTTGCATGCAGTTTGTTGGATAATGACATATACTTTTTGTGTTCGATGTGGAAAATAATTTTACTTAATTTGAAGAAGATCACGTTAATCTATTGATTCACGGATGGATTTGAATATAAGTACAAAACATCAAGAAATTATATTTAAATGTATTACTTTCATGCTCATCAGTTATGAAATACGAGTATGAAAACTAAAGAATGTTTCATGTAAATAAATAAATAAATGACACATTAAACCATGTTTTTATTTCTATAAAACTTAAACAAATAATTTGGGCAAGATCCGAAATTCAATGTGAAAATATTCCTTCAGTAATTAAGAACTAAAGCATTAGTCGTGAACTGTATTTCTCGTAAACCTTTAACAGTCCACGGGTCT
Organism: Leucinodes orbonalis; assembly: GCA_019425675.1. Classification (NCBI taxonomy): domain Eukaryota; kingdom Metazoa; phylum Arthropoda; class Insecta; order Lepidoptera; family Crambidae; genus Leucinodes; species Leucinodes orbonalis. The sequence continues at coordinate 9,956 of PQWD01009736.1, read as the reverse complement.
AGCATCCAGGCGTATTATTAATGAGTGGACGTCAGTCGCCTGTGCCTAGTTTGCGTAATGGAACTGACCTACATGAATGCTCGAGCGGTGCACCCCTCCAGCCTATAACCGGATTATACCCCGTGGTAAATCGACGCGCTACAGTAATGAACCGAGACATCCCTGCGGGGCACCAGGGCTGCCTTCTCTTTTCTAGTGTATTGTCTTAAAGTTATTGGTCAATAAGATCGATTATCGTGTTCATTATTGTAATTATAGGAAAATAAGGTATAATTGAGGGTTCTATAACGTATCAGACAGACATTTGGTTGACGATCGGGAACTTTTAAGCAATATAGCTTCATGTTTCGAAAAGTACGTGAAGTAGTTGAATTTAGCTACTATCTTAGCATCACCCACAAAGCCACACTAGGCTTTAGTGTTGGGTTATGGCTCGAACTCCCCATAATCATATAGAGAGGAAAGGCCGGTGTCCTACACTGGACTTTGATCATGAAAAATGACATCCCTATGAAATCGGATTCAAACTGCCTCTGTGCTATTCTAATACAAACCACATCACAATTAAATTAATTGAACTCTCTTGCATCTAGGAATGATGCAATCTCGTGTAACTACTGCAAATTAAAGCTCGCTTTACATTCAGTTCTCAAAGTAATACCTTGTAAATGGAAGTTTCCAGAAATACTTTTCGACTTTCAAACCTGGAATAATTCAGAAAATGATAAACCTGGTAGGCAACCTTCTCGCAGGTTTGATTGGTGATAACTGAGAGTTTGTCGTTTGTCAGAGATTGTCTGTCCGTATACTGTCTAATTTATCTCCAGTATGTACCCATACTTTATTTTTATAGCCGTATATAAAAAGTAAATGATTATGTATATACTTGTAACATCTGAAAACAATACCATCTTAAGGAAATAATAATCGTACTGATAAGTCACTTCTGCATTCATTCTAGCTTATCAATAAAAAAATTATCACCATTATTTACATAGCCCAAATACTACCGGCCTAATTCCCCGCGTGAAAGGTTATCCACTATCATTCGAGCCGTTTTAAAACTCCAATGATTCCTAATGTTTTGTTGCTGACGTCAATGCATAATTTAAAACTTATGCCGGTCTCAATTGAGCAAGTTGAGGATAAAAGCCGGCAAGTGATGGCTTAAATAATTAAATTAACACCGATAATAGCTTTGAATACTAACGGTATAACGATCAGAAAACAATAACTCATATCCTTAAGGAAACATATGCTCTAAAAGTTACAGAGCTTTTAAAGATAAGATTTTATTTGAAGAAAACACATATAAATATGCTAAGCAATAATATTTATAAACTGAATTTACTGGATCAGCAGCTTTTTAAATTTTGATATCTAAATAACTTTATATGATACTTTATATAATACAGGAACAAGGTGTCAGCGAAACAAATCTTACTATAGTACCTGTATTTTTCCAAATGTGTTGTTTATCTAGTATTTACTTCATGTTTTAACTTAAACTAAGTTCCAAGAATGTTTTACTGCCATTTTCAATTCGAATTTTATTCTGAAATCGGATTCAATATTTTAAGAGTACCTTGATTCAACAGTATGTAGACCTTGAGGCAGACATACTCCTCCATCCTGAGCTGGATGCGGCGAAAGACACACGTTATCTGCGTCATTTTCTCCACAACCAGGCCCACGTCCAGCCTCAACTGTTCCAGGGTTATGGGCCGACCCATCAGCGAAGTGAGGCAGTTCTGCAGCGTCCGCAAGTTTGCGTTCACCTGGACAATACACATTTCATTGTTGAGTAACATACGATAAGCTTTGAACATTTCCTATGCAGCGGACGTTATATCATGTCACAGACAATAGATATTCTATTGTGACAAGTTTTATGGTTACATGATATCTATACAAACATGTTTGTAACGAATAAAGTGCTGACGTTTAGTAAATCAATAGTCCATTAGCCTGAGTTTCATTTTTATCATGGAAACGCTAGTTAGGCTAGTATCATACTTGAATAATTTATAAATAAATTAACCGATTATTAGTTCAGATTATTCAAGTCAAGGTCAAGACTTAAAAAGTTTCGTATTTTATAAAACTTATTTCTAGCATCAAATTTAAGAATTTTTTTATACATGTAAAAATTTTGACGACATACACACATACGTGAAAGTAAATGTGCATTCAAGTCCAAATATTCAATTATAACAATATCAGCGTGTGCAAACAACACCATAATTATTTTCAGAGCAACACCAAAACCGTGCGAACGTTCCTCTGCATACAATAAATTATACTCTTATTGGTAGTTGCATGTCAATAATAATTCATGCGCGCGTCGGACCACTGCTGCTGCAGAGCCAACTGCCTGCTCGATTTATATTACGACTTATGGACACCTAGGAACTAGATATTATTAGCACATAGACTTGTCATCGTGCAAGATTAATCTTCAGTCTGTTACACATTAGCAGCCATTAATAAAGATCTCTAAGATCCATGTGTTAGTTTACTTTTATCTCCTATTTATTGCTGAGTGCTTCTAACCTGGATTCCTCTCTTACTTTACTCGTACACAACTTCCGCAATTGTTATATCGTGATATTAACATTTCATTGAGTTTTATATGTATCTATCTTAATATTCTTTCAAACCCAGCTAATATATTTTGGTATCCAGCCTCATTATGTCAGCAGAAATTTTTTGCAATATTTTCGCTAAATTTTCCAGTCTAACAAAGTAATGCATTAACAAAGAATCGGGCAGTATTGCTAATATTTTTGTTTGTGTTTTGTCTATAGGCGCGGGTAATTGGAATCAACATTTGCACTGCCATCTTTCCCGTTGTCCAATAAAAAGTGTAAAAGTTTGAATAAGAGCTTAATACTAAAAAAGCTAAAACAAAAGAAGTATCAACTGCTTGAATTGCATCTTTCTTCACATTCACGCACATGTAAAGTGAAGGAAATGCTCTAGACAATGAAAATAACTTTCTGCAACTACCGCTATTACGGCAACGCGCTTACCTTTGCGGCTTACATAATGCCAGCAATGATTGGCTTTAATTGCTTTATTGAAATAGTGAATGTTGGATGCGTGCACACTTGAACTCGTTTTATTGTACTCGTATATTGGCCTATTCTTTAACTTATTAATTGGCCCTTAAAATAGAAAAAATCTATGCCTTATAATCGCCTTCTCTGAGAATCAGCAAACTTTCCTCTGTTACAACGTTACTTACGTAAAAGCACAATGACCCTTGTCGAGCGTACGTTATTTAAGCGAAACTTCAACGTATCGCCAAGTTGCCTTATTAGATATGCGTTAACAAATTTGCATTACATCGGTTTATAGTTTCTATTCTGCGATAGGATAACCTAGTCATTCCTATGCATACGGGTGATAGAAACGGCTGCATGTTATATATTTTACGATTCAAATGGTGGAAGCTATGCAAGTGCCGCGTCCGAATGGCGAATGCAGCGGGTTGTCTGCGGCGACTTTCTACTGGGTTGCGCAAGCGATGCAGCTCACGTAACTGCGGCGTGTGTGGCGGAAGTCTCCGCTCTGGACCGATTGTGACCTGGACCAGCTAGTTAACGCGATCTAGGACTAGCGACGTTGCAACTATTACAGGCCCTATTCCAATCTGAACACGGAAACTAACCTACTTTTAGTTGCATATTTTTAGTTCACCGATGTTTGTTTTTTATGTCATAAGTACGGAACGGTCTGTGCGCTCATCTGGTTGTTAACTAGCTACAGTGCAATTATCCCCAAATATAGAGGTGCAAAAACTCTTATTTCACGGGACGATATTTGGCACTGTGTGGTACCTACCTAGACGACTCAGTACCGAGCCTACTACCTAGTAAACAGTTAGTAATAATAGTTGTACTGGTAACATTAAGTTTGTTAAGTCCTAATGGCTAATCATGACCTTAATGACAAAAATCTACATTACTTTTGTTGTATGATCTTAAAATATCGAAGTTGACTATATATTCATTTAGATTGTTGATTGTGACCTAAATCGGCTTGTTAGCGCGACATGAGAGTAGAGCTGGCAAACGTTTCTAGTTCTAAATATGACAAACCAAAAATGGTAACGAAAGTCCTACGTATTGTTCTGGTAAGATCTGAGAATATTCATCGTCGTAACATATTGCAAGTCTATTACAAAACAGAAAACATAATGACATTGTTCAATAAAGTGTTTCATATATATGACATCGTTCAATATTAATGATAATAGGTTTCTATGAGACAAATGAATACAACATGAAAGATTTGTACAGCACATTAACGTATCTTTCCTTCTGGAAGACAAAGATATGCATCCTATAAGCCTTATTAAGTTATTAATTTTACGATCATTAATGCAGAACCAGGATTCGTTCATTGCAGTCTAACTAGTCTGATGTAAAGAAGGAAAATCACTCTTACCTCTTGCATAAAATCATGTTCATGGTCCGACGAGGGCGGCGCATGCGCATGCTTTCCATGCATCCTGGTACGCCGCCGTCGTCAACACTGAGATCTCGTGCCATTTCTCCATGAGCAACTTTGAATGGATCTCCATTGGGATCTCCATTATGAAGGGCAACTTTTTTGTCCAAGCCACCATTTTATGCACAATCGAGTCGCCGATTTTGCAGAGCTTGTCGCCGATCTCCGATGTGTCATGAAGCAAATCCGGAAGATGTCTCACGGTAGCGATATCCTCCATTGCGTCGCAGTCTATCAACGCTCGGATCATGTGCAACGCTCGTTCGAGCGGGATTGCACGATCTCGGGACGACGACACTGCACTTTCGAGGCGTGCTCTTAAATGTACCACCTGCAAGCGACACTTTTATCAATGTTGGGAAAAATCGATTAACTGTGAACGGGAGTGTCGGCTTGGCCGGAAAGTATTTTACCTCGCTAGGGTTGGTGAGTGCAGTCTTGAGTATGGTCCCGTTGACGAGGTGCGACGGTAGCGGCGGAAGGGGGTCTTTTGGCTTCTCGGGCGGCGACGCCCGACTTGCCGTCGTCGCTGCTTTGTTTGCTTTCTTATGCTTCTTATATTTTACTTTGTATAGATTATACACTGCGCCGCTATTTCTACCCCCGGGCATCCGATCCTCGCGTACCGCTGTTTTAAAAATGAATTACATTATAACACAAGACAATGAAAATTAAAAATACATTGAAATCGTATGTATTATACATACCTTGTAAAACCATTCCCTGTTCGATACACTTTTTAAACCGGCAATATTGACATCTATTCCTTTGCGCTTTCGTGATTTCACAGCCACCATCAGCAACACACGTGTAACGCGTCGGTTCTGTACAGTCCTTTTGAAAAAACCTTTGCAACCTTCACACGTGATGATGCCGTAATGCACTGTCGCTTTGTCCTCACATATCATACATATCATGGGTTGTTCGTCCTCGTCGCGCTCCGCCTCGGGCGCGTACGTTCGGAGCTCGGGCCGGGGCAGCGACAGAGCGCTTGCTCCGCCACTGCCGAAGCGCCGGGCATGCCGGCCGCCGCGCTCAGGTTCAGCGCATGCAGCTGTTGGTGCGCGGGCAGCTGCGACACGTCCCGCCACAACAGCTCCATGTTAAGTGGCGGACCCCGCCGCCTCAGTTCCCCACCGAGGTTCAGAAGCAGGCGCGCGGCCGATTCCTCACTGCACGTCGCCGGCTCGGGCGTCGGCGGCGTCGGCGTATGTGACGCGCTCGCTGCGGGCTCACCACCAGCCGTCGACGCAGGAAGGGTCCAAAACATTGTCCGAACACCACCCGACTCCCCCATTATTACTGCAGGCGCCTCTCCATTGTGTCGGGCCTCTCGCTCCACCTTTGGGCTCGAGCGGTTGCGGTGGAAGTGGCCGCCTATTAACTCCGGTTTGACACGTTGATACAGGCGGCAGGGGGCCACGGACCGGACTGATGTTGGTATGCGAGCCCGGCGCGCTGGAGCTATGGCGCGTGGGCGGTAAGGCTGCGGGTTCTGTGTTCCTTCTAATTTAACCGAAGAAAGCTGTGTAGGTGGATCGTGTTTCGGGGCTGGGGCGCTCTCAGCTTTGATGGAGGCCGGGTTGCCTTCGAACTTGATGACGGAGTATGGCGGTGCAGAGCGGATGACGGTGGGGTGGCAAGCGGGAGAGGGCGTAGGCGAACCGCCGCCGTCGAACACGGGCGGCGGGTGCGGTGGCGTGCTGCAGCCCGCCTCGGCATACGCGGCGACGGCGGGCCGGGGTCCGGCGACGACGTGCTGGTGTCGGCGGCTGACTCGCCTGCGGACATACAATGCACTTTCAAAAAACGAACCAAACATTTTGGAGGAAGCACCGCAAACTTCTTAGTAATGACAATAGAAACTAGTGAAATGTCAACGACCGCGCAGCGTGATCGTAGTTAAAGGCGCGGGCGCGGGACGCGACACTGCACTTCCGACGCCGCCGACTAGATTAGCCGGTTGCGTCATGACGTGAGCGCCGGCGTGTTGCACCGAAATCGGTGTTAATGCATAACTATTAAAAACAAAATTACCTTGAGTAGCAGTAAGGACGAAAGTTTTAATTGCTAATTTATCAATAAATTATGTAATTTAACTATGCGGAATAGAATAGGAAAATGTAGGAAGGTTGCGGGTCGCGTTGTGTGCGGACGCGAGATGCGGCGCGTGCGAGGAGAAAGTGAAAGCGCGCGAGCGCAGATGCGGCGCCCGGAAGCGCTGCGCCGCGCCACACCACAAAGGGCGCTACGTCACAACACCTATATACTACCACTTTTATAAATAAAATGACTGTCGACTTATTGCGTTACTATTTCTGCTAATATATGTTTAAATACAGATTCCAGAAATCCGTAATGTTATTAAGAAAAATTTCAATAATTTTTTAACGAGAATTTGTAAACTAACCAACTATAATAAAACCGAAAGCTTCGAACCACATATAAACCACAAGCACTTAATATAAGAAACTTTACCGACTTTTATTACTAAATCCATAGGCGTAGTCTTTACCATCACGCGACTCGGCTAGTTTACATCGCAATCACTATTCGGTCCCGTCTACGGTCATCACATAGTTTCGTACGCGATCGTCGCGTAGTCCCGTGACGTCACGAGCGTCACGCGTGAGCGCAATTTTCGCGTGTGCAGTTTTGTTTACGGCAGGAAAAGTCGCGAAGAAAGTTTTCCACGGCGGCGCGCGGCGGCGGCGGCCGCTGTGAGCGCACCTACCGCACGAGCGAACCGCGCCCCGCTCCGCGCACTGCTTCCCGGTCCCTCCCTCCAGCTATTAGGTCACTCAGGCGGCGTGCGTGCGAAATGCAACCGCACAATGACTAGTGCAACGCGTGCACCGCTCTCGCTTCGAGGACGATCTCTATTTCACTCCGCGTCCTTTGCCACATCATTGGTGGGACCGATCTTTCTAGCCGCGTGATGCAATCGGCCGGTGGGCACGGCTAGATAAAACGTCCGTTTCCATTGCCCCGTTGGTAGCGATACAATGTTGTGGGCGAGGAAAGCGCGCGAGCTTACCTAATACCGTTCATAATTCGGATTGATGTCTCCATTCATTAATAGGAGCGTCTAACAAAGGTCCATTAGCATAAAAAGCCTCGGGAGCGCAGACAGACAACAATAAAGACGGTTACGCAATGCAAGTCTTCTATTTTTGGGCGGGTGATAGAGATCGTTTATTCGATCGTTGCAGCCCGAAGGTCGCACGCGGTCACCGACACAGAGAAAATGGTCACACCCCAACCCCCCCCTGTCGGGCAAGGCGCCGCCACGTGTCGCTATAGGCCAGTAGCGCCGTCATATCAATACTGCGCTCCGTAGACAAATCAAGTCCATTCATATAGCGGAAAGCTACATTATCAACACTATTTATCGTAAATTAACAAAAAATTGCATGTAATTACGTTTCCGCAAGTATAATAGATCCTTGTATAAGTATTTGCTATTTACGCTATTGATACTTTATATTGCGTTAATAATAAATTAATCGTATGTAGTTTACTGATAATTTAAACAAATCATAAATTAAACAAAACTATGTTTATTATGCATCAAACCTACGACGGAATTAAAGAGCGCTCCAAGAAATAAGAGAAAAAAACATTTTTGTGACATTAATATGGAAAATTACATTTTAGGATTTAATTCTATTCAAAAAGCAAAAATTGCGATATTATTATTGTTAGGTATATACCTACAAAAATATTATATCTATAAGGAGTTGAACTAATTAACCGACGAATTGCGAAAAGTCGCAGAAACGGGATGAAAGCGGTGGGCTGAAAAGGGTTGTGGACAGTAAGATATATCAAAAGTCATTAAACGGTAGCTACAATAAACAAAAAAAAAACATTTTCAAATCAATAAAAGTCCTAGCAATGTGCATTTGTGTAAATCTAATCATTTATTCACTCCCTTATCGGGAGACCTTCAAAGTTATTACTAGAGGTTTACTATTTTTCGTAACTCAATCTCTTATCGGCATGTGCCCGTTGCATTCAATGCGTACGGTTCTTATCCGATTGCATTATCAGGTTTACGCTGCACTAGCAAATGTTATGATTGTAAAATTATATCGAGTGCTCTATGCTTTTTGCGACTCCAGAATGAACAAAGGTTGTGTGTGAAGGCAGCCAATCCTCACTGGACCCGCGTGGACGACTAAGGCTTTTACATCTTATATAGGTAGGCTTGTGCTTCTCAGTGGGGACGTATAATGAGCTGAGATGATGATGATCAGTGTTTTTCGTAGAAGTACAAAATAACGTCCACTGCTGGCACCGCTCCATTAACTTATCAATAAGAGGTCAGATCGCCAGAGCCTCGTTGGCTACTCGGCAGGATGCATCATGTGCAGTAGAGTTGAGCCCTTGAAGGGATACTATGGGCTACAGATAATAGCATAGATTTTTCTCTTGGAAAAGATATAATGTTATGGATTTAGAGGTCGGATATGGTCGGGTATGATATAGAGTTAGTATGTGGATAGCAGATTAGAACACAATTGTCACCGCCTCTACTCCTCCCTTAAGTGTCGTGAGAGGCGAATAAAGGAAATTTTCAAGTAGCAGCATCACTTCGTACTAGCATATTCCTGCGCTTACCAACCCGCCTACTAAGCGAGTGAGTGTGGCATTTATTACCCCAATCGTACAAAAAAACGAAATAATTGGCACCTAGTCTACGACGCTATTCCGGGTTACGGTAACGGCAGGGCAAGGGTGCTTAGAATCTCCGGAAGATAGCCGGCTATCAAAATAAACAAAGTTATTGATTACAAGTAATAATTCGCGTACATTGAGGACTCACAAAAGCTATTGGAGCTGAATGCAGGAATAGCAGATTGCACATGGCTATAAATAATGTTGTATAGGCCCTATACTGTATAATACTACATCAATCAAATCAAACAGCTTATAACTTTCCACTGCAGAGCCTACGCCTTACCAAACAACATGGCCATGGACATTGGAACATATACCATATTATCAAATAAATAAATAAACATCCACGAACATTCACACAGCGCCATCTAGTCCTAAACTAAGCAATTAGCCTGAAATATGGTGCTAAACAGCGGATGAAACATTTGAAAAAAATGATAATTTGAAGTAGAAACTACTCGTATACACAGAAACACCCAGACCAATATTAACAGTTCATGCACACAAATGTATTGCTCGGGGATCGAACCGGAACCCTTGGTGTAAGAGCCATCTCAACCAATAACACCATATTAAACCAAACCGAAACCAAAATTATATGATAAGAATACAAGATGAAACCTTTATCTTGTATTCTTATCATATAATGTTGATTTTCCTAGTTTTTTTATTTTCTACACATAACATTTGCTAGTACGCGTTACAGCTCTCATATTATTTAATCATTACAGTACATGCTCGCAGAAGCGACATCGAGG